>BSBK01013251.1:262500-263777 GCA_027943335.1 Chamaecyparis obtusa
CAATCCAACTTTCATTTTCCAATGCATCTTTGATATTTCTAGGTTCAAAATCAGTAAGCAGACATGTACCTTTTAGCTTGCTTCTTGTCATAGTACCATCTGATTTGTTTCCAATGATTTGATCTGGTGTATGATGTCTTCTGACATATTTGGCTAGTATAGGTTCCTTTCCTTTTGAATGATTCATGCTATTGTTTTCTAGGATCTCTTCTTCAGGTTGCTCGGGCTCGGTAGATATTTGCTCGGTAACTTTAGGTTGAGACTCGGTCTGAATTTCTTCCTGTGACTCGGTTTGAACTTCTTCCTGTGACTCGGTTTGTGACTCGGTAACTATGCTCGGCTCGGTAGATATAGCTTCCTTATTGACAGTTGTGTCTGTCAATGTTTTAGGTTCAATGTAAACGAATCTTCTATAGTTCTCAAGGTTCCCTTTTGCTTTCTTCCTCAGTCTTTTCTGCAAACTCATCAAAATTTTACATGTATACTTTCTATGACTTTGTGAGTAGATAAGTTCAGACATTTGTATGCCTTGCTTTTGCTAGAATATCCTAGGAATATTCCTTCATCACTTTTCACATCAAATTTATTTCTTCTGGATTCTTTTAAGATATAACACTTGCTACCAAATATTTTCATGTAACTTACATTAGGTTTATAGCCATACCATAATTCATAAGGAGTTTTGAATGTGTCTTTCTTCAATTGTACTCGGTTCAAGGTATGAACTGCAGTGCTGATAGCTTCCTTCCAGTACTTTATAGCGATGTTCTTTTCTATCATTAGAGTCCTTGCACAATCCATAATAGATCTGTTTCTTCTTTCTGCTATTCCATTCTACTCAGGAGTTCTAGGAGCTGATACCTATCTTTTGATTCCTCTTTCAATGCAAAAGTTGTTAAAATCATGGGAGATGAATTCACCACCTCTGTCTGATCTTAAGCATTTCAATCTTTTCCCTGTTTCTTTTTCTACTCTTGCTAAGTACCATTTGAACTTTTCAAATGCTTCTGATTTTTCTCTTAAATACATAACAGTCATCATTCTAGAATAATCATCAACGAAAAGAATAAAGAATTTATCTCCAGTATAGCTTTGTATTCCAATAGGTCCACATAAATCAGTATGCACAATTTCCAAAATTTCTTTAGACTGATAGTTCTTACTCTTGAAACTAGTTTTACTCATTTTGCCAATCTGACAATTCTTACATAGACCAGTGTCAGGTTTCTTTAAAGTAGGAATGCCTCTAACCTTCTTGAATTTTCTTATTTTTATCA
>BSBK01013252.1:0-50000 GCA_027943335.1 Chamaecyparis obtusa
CACTTTTCTTAAGGGGGTTGTTGAGACCTCTAACATTCCAAGAAAGACAAATCATTTCTTATTTTTAAAGATTTTTTCTAAGGTTTGCTACCTACCTTCGCAACATCCTTTGTAGCCCCTCTTGATCTCCTAGCACATTTAGGTGGCCTCCCTCTGGGTGTGTCCAAACCCACATCAGCTCTCTTGGACTTGAGTTTCTTCTTCTGGGTTTTCTATTCACCAGCATCCTCCCCACAACACTCTTTAGCCAGGGAGGTAGGTGAGGAGGGGTAGTTCTGCTCCTACGACTGAGGGGGCAGATCTGTAGTATTTTTAGGGGGCTTTAGTGTGTGGTAGACCACAATGGCGGGCTGCTCCAACTGACCAGGATTGACCACACTTGGCATCAGGGTAATCACCAGGGGATTCGAAGGATACATCATCACCACCACATGGGGGGATTTAGTATCCTTAGGCACAGGGAGCACCACATTATTCTCTAGATGGGAAACAATCTCCCCCTCTTCCAACTCTGGGTTTTCCAGCGCTTCAGCCACCGGGGGGGGACTAGTCTTTTTCATCTCTTCACCTGTATTCATAGGTGGCTTCTCAGAGGTGCCCTTATCCTTATTTTTAATCTTTGCTCCATGGAGAGAGGATTTGCATTGTTTGCTAGTTTGGGCCCTGGCTTCACATTTCTGGTAGAAGAGAGTAGCATTCTCATACACCAGAGCTTGGGTCCATCTCACAGCTTAGATTTCAATATTACAAAGTTGGGCAGGGTTTTGTTAAGGGTAACATTAACATAGAATCTCGCAAAAACCATCCTAGACTTAGAGTAGGTCACCTGAACTGCAGTAATAAAGGTGTCAAAGGAGTCACTAGTCTACCTGAACACCTATTTGTCTCAGTATTCCAGCGGAAGCCTAGGGAGGCACACCCAAACTGGTGCCATATTACTCATCTTAGTCATAAGATTGAACCTGGGTTTCCACTTCACCAAAGATAGAAAGTGCTTACCATAGACCCATGAGCTCGACATAATAGAGGCCAGATCCTCTAGAGTGTTGAACTTGAAGAGGAAGACCCCGCCATGTATAGCTCAGACTAAGATAGACACCTTGATCTTCCATTGAATAGGCACCCATTTTCTAACCATTTCAATGGTGGGTCAGAAGTTGAAGAACTGACCCACCAACGCCAACTTAAAATCAGCCATAGTCATGTTCACCATAGAATCAGGGAGTGAGATTTCAGTGGCTTCCTCAGTCTGGAAGAAGTCCAATAGGAGTGATTCTAGAGAGTTTTGAGGCTCACCAACAAGAGCACCTTTCCAATTAGTTTTTGGTGGAGATGAAGGGGCAGTGACAGAAGAGGACACCCAGTGGGATCTATCCATCGACTCTTGCAGAGCCTACCCCGTGCCAGAGGTAGCAGTCTCGGGACCAACATGGGGTACGGCAAGGGAGGAAGATTCCTCCAAGGGGAGGTGGGCATGGAAATCAAATTTTTGAATTTGAAGGTTGGGTGGGAAGTTGCAGAGTAGGAGGTGCAAAATGCTTTTGTTTGTCATATGGACTTTTTGTTACTGTTACACTATATCTTAATTTTTAAAAAGATTTTACAAGTATTTAATTATTACTAGTTTTTTCTTATTCTGGTTAAGTTATTCAGAGATTAGAACATATTACATAGATTTATTTTTTTCATTTTTGAAAAAATAATTAATTATTATATATGTTTTTGATTGTAGGGAAAACATGTTTTAAAGGGGGAATCAAAACCCTATACAAGTATAGAATAAAATATTAAGCGTTAAGCATACTAAAGAGAAACAGGATTGGGGCCCAGTCCACCAGAACCAAAACTAGCAGAAAAAGTCTCGAAACCAAATACCAATGAAAGAAGGACAACCGGGGAGAAACAAAAAAGGACAGCATGAGGAACCAAGAGCAGTAAGCAAACTCTTTACCAGTTTCATCCGGTTCCTTCTTCACCTCAGAGATCTTTTTTATGGAAGCACTGAAGTCGGAAAGCTCCTGGATTCTATCTTGGATCTTTCTCCTTTTAGAAAATTGGGTACATTTACCTGAGCCTTCCTATCCCATATCCTCATTATCCTCCTCAGGTTTCTTACTGGGGGAACCTACATCCAGCTCCACTTTGATGGTTAGAAAATAGTCCATGGCAGAACCCATGAACATGTTATTATCTTGGATATGTTTCTTCATGGCATTCTCCAGCGTATCCATTCTAACTTGCATTTCTTGGACCTTCTTTTCCCTGTCATTGTTCATGTTGCCATCCAAAGTGTTCAAACCAGACTCCAACCTTTCCTATAGAGAATCAACCTTAACATAAATAGAATGACATTTTAAATTCAAAATTTTTATTTCCTGAAAGACCCATTTCAAGAAACAAAATGAGTACATAGAAGTTGCCTTTGTAGTCTAGATAACCCCAAAGGAGGGTCAATTTTGTCATCCATATATTCTTTGAGCAGTTGAACATTTCATTCCGGCATATCCATAGTTTTGGCAAGAAGAATATTCTGAGAATGGGCAGGGACATTGACTTTTTCCATAGTAGGAGAAACCATCTCCGCTTCAGGGGAATTCTTCTCCACATTAGGGGCATCCTTTTGAATATATGTTGATTGCAATAATATAATATATTATTTTCATTTTGAAATATTTATAATGAAATAACAAAAAAATAAAATTCAATTTTCAAATTAATAATATTATTATTTATATTATGACTGTATAGCAAGACAGAAAAAAGATGAACTCGGATGAGGAGTATAACGACAATGAGGAAGACATGAATATAGATGATGAGGAGGGCAACCCAAACAAGGAAGCCACAAAAATGCCGGAACAGATCAAAGGGGAAACCCTCAACACTACAAGGGATTGATCGGGTCGCCTCTCTATTGATCTACCGATCAATGATGATAACTCCCCACCTCTTCAACCCCAGTTTGGAACCAACAAAGAGACTCAAGACCCCATTACTAAGGACCCCAAAGAAGAATAGGGAAATCCCTCTACTCAGTCTCCCATTTTGTTTGAGACCTTAGAAGATAAGTCCAGAGGGGAATATCAAAGTCAAGACTCTGGAAAAGGGAAAGAGCTCTGGAGGAGCTTTAATATCAATATAGTGTGCACGGGGATCATAAGGGAGCTTCTTTACCCTAAAATTCTGAAGGATACCGAAGGAAAAATCCATAAGGAAGAGCTAATTGACCCTGGTCTAGTGGTTCTCTAAGATAAGGCTAGGGAAATGGAGATGGATTTCCTCAACAATACTAAGAATAGTATGTTGGATCAGTACAGGTCCTTCAAATGGCTTTTCCATGAAATTGAAGACCTCAAAGAAGAAATTTAGAGTACTGATGACAAGGATCACAAAACCACCGAGTGAAAGCAAAGCCTGGAGGCTAGGGTTGAGCACTTGAAATCTAAAATGATCAGTCTAGAGGACACCCTAAAGGGTATTCCCAAGAAAAACTATAACATTCTTAAAGCGTCCAATGACCACATTAAGCTACTAATCAACAAAATGGAAGAAAAGATGGACAGGAGAGTTGATCAAACGAATATGGAGGAAGACAAGAAGAAGCCCAGTGAGGGTCCAGGACAAAGAACCAGAGCCAGAACAAAGAAAAATAGGGAGGATGACGGCTCCCATGGACCCCAAGACATTCATAAAGTTAAAGAGGCACTAGAGATGATGGAGGCTCTCGAATGCAACATTTTTGTCATGCTTAGAACCCTGGCTTAACCCGCCTTCTGGTGCCTACATCTTTTTGCTCTGTTTTGTCTTTTCTTTTTTGTGGTTGTTTCTTCATTTGCATTTATGTGGCCTATCCCTTTCTTTTTAATGCTTTAGCTCTCAACTGAACTCATTTCTTCTTATTTTAAACTATGTTGTGGGTTTCAGACACCCTGTAAAACTTGTTTTACTTAATCAAAAACATATTACTTAATTTTAAATGTAATTCAATATTAAATATTTTAATAATATAATATCACTTTTTGAAAACAATTTTTTTTTAAAAGTGTATAGCAAAAAAATTACCCTCTACAAATTAGTAGATTTCTATTGACATTAAATGTTGAGTATTTTTTATTTTAAATTTGAAGATGTATATAATGAATTTAATGATTAAATTTAAGAACTTGATATTGAATATATATTATAAACATATTTCAATCGTGTATTCTAAGTATACTTTTAAATAATTAATCAACCATAGATTAATAATTTAAACCAAAATGTGAAATACAAGCTTATAAAATTAAACATGGTAAATTAACCACATGTTTAATTTTATAGGTTTGTATAATTATGAAGCAATTATTTGAATATTTATTATAAATATAATATAAAATTCTATCATATAATATTATAATAGCAATTCTATAAAAAAATGATTTTTAATTAATAATATATTGATATAAATATTAAATATCTTATATATTTATTATTCCTCTTACTCTGCAATTAAACATAATAGAGATAATGTGGTATCATGCACTGTGTTCTAAGTCTTAAAGTTTGTAAGTGTGGATCATATGATTAAATGTCCGAGCCATAATTGATACACCATAAGTTTTCAAACATTACTAAGATTTACAATGATTAAATAGAACCAATAATTGCTATCAAAACTTACCTACATTCTCAAGATTTAAAAACCTAGATTGCATCCAAATTCATATCATATTATTGTTATTCCAAAATCTATCTATCTATCAGTTTATATATCTATCTACATATGCTCACATTTTCCTAACTTACAAACATGGTTTAGAATCAAATATAACTATATTATTGGTACCATACAATATAATATCACATTCTTTAAACTTGCTTGAACTTGGTTTAGAATCAAATCTAACCACACAATTGTTACCATACAATATGTGCTTATATTCTTCAAACTTACAAACATGGTTTACAGTGAAAATTGATTGCACAAAGGGATCAATATGAGAGTCTGATGATTCCATTTACTATTCCAAACATATTTTTAAATTTCTTTTAGCTATAGATTAAACACTTTAAGAAAGATGACAAAAGAAATAACAACATTGTTTTTTGCATAAGAATTTTTTACTTAGTCATTAAATGAAGAAGATTTGACATGAAGGAAAAGGTCGTGACTTCCTTTTCAATTTAATATATTATGTTTATTCCAAAATATTATATAAATTAATTTAATGTTAATATTATATTGTAAAAACTCTAATTTTTATTGAATTATGAATATATTTATCATATTATTGTATACATACCATATATTTTTCTCTATATCCCTCTCTTTATCTCCCTCCATATCTCTCATTCATATATGAACACAACCCCCCAACCATTTCTCTCGCTCATATATGTACACAATCCCTCCCCCCTCTCTATTCCATTATTCATCTCTTTATCTCCATCTCACTCTTTCATCCTTTGTCTCTATCTATACCTCTCCCTCCCCTCTCTATCAATATCTCATCATCTAAACCTTTCTCTTATTCGGTCCATCTAGGGTCTAATATGAGAGCTTGATGATTCCATTTACCTTTCCAAATATATTTATAAATCTCTTTTAGCCATAGATTACACACTTTAAGAAAGATGCGGGAAGAAAAAACAACATTCTTTTCTCCATGAGAATCATTTTCTTAGCCATTAAATGAGGAAGATTTGATAGAAAGGAAAAGGTTGTGACTTCCTTTTGAATTTAAGATATTGGGTTTATTCTAAAATATTATATAAAATAAAATAATATTAATATTATATTGTAACAACTCCTATTGCCATGGAATTGTGAATATATTTATAAAATTATTATCTACATACCATCTCTCTCTCTCTCTCTCTCTCTCTCTCTCTCTCTCTCTCTCTCTCTCTCCTCTCTCTCTCTCTCTCTCTCTCTCTCATCTCTCTCTCTCTCTCTCTCTCTCTCCTCTCTCTCTCTCTCTCTCTCCTCTCTCTCTCTCCTCATCTCTCTCTCTCTCTCTCTCTTCCCTTATTCATCTCTTTATATCCATCTAACACTTTCCTCCTCCATCTCTATCTATGTCTCCCTCCCCTCTCTATTAATATCTCATCATCTCAGCATTCATCTCTTATTCATTCCATCTATCATGCTCTATATCTTTACAACATTATCAATCTCTTGATCTATTTCTATCTATACCTCTCTACACCTATCTCCCTTTGTTTAAATGTCTACTTATAAAGAGATGGAGGTTATTGGGAATGTCAAGTACAACACTCACATGACCATACACCTTCTCTCTAATCTTCAAATTTTAGCTTGTCTTTATATAAATAGATGCACACAAGCCATGTATGGCATAGTATTGCAAAACTGAATAGACCTATTTCATAATTTAAGAGTGGATGTAACTATTTTATGATGAACTATTATTAGTTTTGAGTTTTCTTCTACTTTTGGAATCTCTTGTGTGTTCTTTAATTTCTCAAGATACGCCTACTTAATTTAACAAATCTATCCTAAACAGATTGCAAGATATCCACACAATGTATTTATTTCAAAAGCTTTATAAACTTTCACCAAATTACACGCTACCCAAACATTAACAAAAAAAACATAATATATAATTCCTACTTCAAACACACAAAAAGTAAAAATAATACAAACTACTACTACATTTAACAATCTATACCTTCATTCTTTTCATTTCAAAAAATAACTTCTATTGTCCCCTTCCACATATCTTCTGCATACCCATTGCAGACAAAGTTGCAATTGCTAGTTCTAATACTACTATCAAAAAAAACTTGAACATAAATGTTTATCTATTTTTAACCCACTATGTTCTTCCTCATACAACCCTTTATAATAAATATAAATAATTTTTATAATCTTTCATTTTTTTTAATAAATTTTCAAATTTTAACCAATATTGAAATGGTCAAACAAAATATAATTGTTGAATGACAACAATTCTAAAATAGAAAAGTCAAACCCCAAATGCAATTTACAAGAAATTCTACTTTATAGTTTGTTTCAAAAAAAAATGCCAATCTTAGAGCCACGCTAATAGAAAAAAATAGCTTCTTTGAAGACCGCCAAAGTCCCCTCTGCCACCTTTTCAAATGCTGCAATTTGAATGCGCCATACTTCCACTTTGAATATCATCATTCCTTAGCGAATGTCAATCTTGACCAATTCAAATAGATGCACTCTGTCATGCTTCTCTATAAATATTATGTGCATTCTTTATCCATCACCATTCTCGATCATTGCTCTACATCTCAAGTAATATTTGAAAATCCATAAAATTTCTTCGCATAATATTCACTCGGTTCTTCCTTCTGGCAGTTACTATGGTGAGATTAATGCTACTCAAAATTATGGTAACATTGTTGGTGCTCAATGCTATGCTTTCCCTCACTGTCTCTTCTCATCCAATCCTCAAGGAGAAAATGAATACAAATATAGGCATTGATAATCTGCTTGAAATTGTGCAGATGTTAGAATCGTGTACAAACTGTGCAAGCAATATTCCAGATCCTAATTGCTGCAAGAGATAAAATGAAAGATGCATACAATTATTGTGGTTGTAATGTACATGACAAAGATTGTGGATGCGATGAGAGCTCGGGACAAATTGAAATATTTTTCAACCTTTATAATCTGCAATAATAAAGAAATGTCATATTTTTCCACTTCCGTTAACACTAACACAATTCATAAGGTAGACCACTTTCATCTGTCTTGATTGTGTAATATTTAATTTGTATTCTTTGAAGCGAGGAACATAAATATTCAGTTGAATCATATCTTAAATATGATTCTTGAAAGTAGATGAAACATTTTAACAGACTTTTTCCTACGGTATTGCAAAAAGTTACGTGTATGAAAAACCAAGGAATAGTCTATCCATAATACTTGAAAGGATTATAAATTTGTGAGATTTTTAAGTACGCTTTGTAAACCATACACAACTTATACATCTATCTACTACAACAGGGGCTTGATCATTTGGAATAGATCCAAGCTTTAATACACATTATAATGCATATTTGTTACTCCAAATATTCTAAAAATGTTCATGAATTTTTGTATAAATAATTTTTTCTCATGATCACATTTAAAGGAATGTTATGAAAAAATATAAGCACGCGTTGCAAATTTCATCTGCTTCAAATGTTCTAATAATCTAATTAGCTATTCTGACTATAAATATTAATGTGTTTAAGACAACTTAATTGTAAGGGAGATTTAATTCAACTCTAATGCAACCATGTGGAAACCTTTTCCTTCATAATATAGCTGACAATTAATCCTAAATTATCCAATTCCCTTCTCTCCTTTAGATTTTTCGTGCTCTTAGAATAATAGTCGATTCAAGACCATTGAATGAGTCCTATTCAATGGTATTAGGAAACTATTATCGTCCCCTTGTGTGTTTTTCCCTTCAAAACATGTTCATAGCAATATGCATTGGTTGAACATCCAAATCATTCTCTATGATCAAGATTTAATATGTTGAAGCTCTGCGCCAAGGTCCAGAAATGACAATGGGAAGTTAATGTACTGTTGTGATCTTGATAAGCATTGATCTACCCATCTTAATTCACATAGACGGCTGAGAAAGATAAAAAATAATAACTCAAGACAATAAATAGCTCACCGAATAAGTTGAGATCAAATACCAAGTATTAAACTAGTGATGTGGACTAAGGAATAAATATGGCCATAGAAATCTGACACTATAAAGTCTCGCTGAATAAATAAATTTCTGAAACACAAGAGAGACGTTCAAAGTTGGAAAATGTTGGGTTGAATATGAAATCATACGGTTTTGGCTATGCATCTTTTACACAATTATTTATTTATTTTTTAAATAAATTAAAATTCATAAAAACAAAATACTGTAATTATTAAGCCGATAGGCTTTCTCCTGGGAGATGCCTGTTAGAATTTTCAGACAATCCGAAAGTCTTACATTGGGAAAGGTGGAAGCGGTGCTGAAAAAGGTGACGGTTTCCACGTCCAGCTATTCTGCGGTGACTGCTTTAGTCTCCAAATGCATTGATTTGTCTCCCCTTGCACAGTCTTTCCTTCAGTTTCACTTGAATGTATGAAATATTGTCATTAGCGTTTGGGATGCATCAAGGCCCAAACCTCACTCAATATTTTGACCTATTCTTTCCTTCAATAACATATGAAAATGTGAGGCTATAGAACAATGTACAGATACTACAAATATATGTATTAGTCACACTCTAGGAATGACCTCAAGGAATGATTATATATATATATATATATATATATATATATATATATATATATATATATATATATATATATATATATATATATATATATATATATATATATATATATATATATATATATATATATATATATATATATATATATATATATATATATATATATATATATATATATATATATATATATATATATATATATATATATATATATATATATATATATATATATCTGTGTGTGTGTGTGTGTGTGTTTGTGGCCAATTTGGATATTTAAATTTTGGATTGATTAAAAATAATATTTAATTGAGTGTGGGCATGGGCTACAAGAATTAGAAATTTTTTTCCAAAAAAATAGTTGGAAACAATGTTCATTTGACGCTAGTTGAAACATTCCACCGACTTCGCCTCAATAAATATTATGTCCAATATAATTGTTAAAAGGCTGCAAAAATCCTATGTCGAGATCAAGAATCCAGTAGCTTAAACCCCCAAATGTAGGTAGATTGCTTTTGGATTCTCACATTCGATAAAAATAGTGTGCTCTGTTAGGGTTTCATAATTTTTTTTTGACAAACCCTATTCTGATCAGCACCATTCCTAGTAGACGATTTTAAAATTATTTTTGTGTTTATATTTTTCTATTATAATTAAAAAAATTATATATCTATTTTAATAATTTTTAAAAATAATTTTTTATTTGAATTGTATTTGTTTTTATAAATAAAATTATTATTTTAAAATTTTATCTTTAAATTATTTGTGTGTTTACTAGAAACTTACATTCTTGTTTAAGTAATTTTTATGTTTAAAAAGTTTAAAATTTGTATTAAATTTAATTTTTAGATTTAAATTTAAATTATATTGTTGTCAAAGGATGAGGATACTTCCCATAAATCTCTTAACTAGGATTCCATAGAATATTTAAAATTTTAAAATTAATGAAATGATGTTCAAATTGTCATCCATTTCATTGGATATATTCATTTTTTCTAGAGGGAAAATATTGTTTAGACAGAAAGGAAAAACATTGTTTAGATATAGAGGGAAATATTGTTTAAACATTTGATTATCTAATTTCAGTCCATTCGATTTGGTTGATTAAGTGTCCCTGAATATACTTGGGCTCAAAGATTATCATTGATAATAGTTTTGAATCTATTAGCAATAATTTTAGTACACTATCCAAAATATATGTCATAAATATTATTTGTTTTCTCATATTGTATTAAAAATTGATACTTTCATATGTTTTAACCTATAAAATTTAACACTCAACCCTCACAAAAGAAACAAAGGAAAATCAACATATAAAGTGTAAGGTTTTCACCTAGAAAATAAAATTATACTTGTGAATTTATTTTCCCTATTGATATCTTCATTATCACCCAAATTAGTTACATATTTTCACTTCAAATTGTATTTTTAATTATTAGATATGTTTTTCTATTTTCTATACCATTACTAAATATTAAATGAAAAGAAACAAAGGAAAACACACATATAAAGTGTTAGGTTTTTTTATTGTCTGGGTGGTTAAAGAATATCCCAATATTCTTGAAAGAAGGTCAGGGGGAAACCATTAGATCCTGGTGCTTTATAGGCACCCATAGAAAAGACAACTGCTTTGACTTCCTCATCAGAAACTTGCCCCGTGAGACGGTCATTGTCAATGTGAGTAATAGCACATTGGATCAGAGTAGTCCATTAGACTTGTTGGCCTTTAAACTTGTTCCCACATGGTGTTAGGTTTACACTATGATTGACAAACTGGTTAGTCTTCACTCCAAAGTCTGACAAGGGAAAAAGTGCCAATTGATGAGGATAAAAAACATCCTCCTTCTGCTTTAAGCTCCAAATCACTCAGGAAGGTATTGCCTCATCTACACACTCATGACTCTTCTTGAGTTGATGAACAAAAGGCCTGCAGATGTATTATTGCAGAATAGTTTCCAAACCCCTGTAGTTATCCTGTACCTCAATAAAACCAATTCTGATGCAATAACCTGATCTACATGCAATGAGTCTGAAAATCAGACAGGACCTCCTACTACTACTACCAAAATGAAGGGAAAGGATTTCATTTCAATGATTGATGTTGGGTTGAATGGACCCCTAAAGTATCCTAAGTCTCTCATAGACCAGTGCCTTATCCAATGGGCAGCAGAGTCAAATACTTCATTGCAACAGAACTATGAAACAAGAAGACAACACACTGACCCTAACCAGATCATACATATCTGAACACCAGTCCTAGACTCAGTTGCTTTTGTGAAAACAACTCTATTGCAGACACTCACTGGAAATGAAAATATAAAGAGTACACACCCTTGATGTTATAATCTATAAGTCTAAAACCTAGATGGAGACAATCTGATACAAGAACAAATATGTTGCAATCTCATACATAAAATATCTGTTACAATTTCATTATATTCCCATAGCCAAAAAGGATAGAGGGAACACCCTGTATGCAGAGAAGAAGGAAGAAAAAACATTGCAGGAAGAACATTCGTGGAACCAGTCCCCACAACTATGGAAGAAAGGAACCCAGACAAAGTCAAAAATTCAACCCTTTATACCACTAGCTACCATGGGAACCCAAACAGGTTGCAACAAGCTATAGATAGCTAGGGCATAGCCTTCACCAACCAAGTCAAGAAACGGCTAGAGAACTAGTCATTTCTCACAGAACAGGGTCACTTCTGCAATGAATTCCATTAATTTGGTACTTTCTAGCACTGGAAGCTCCCTGAGAATTTAAATTTTGGATTCAAACGGTCACCATGTAATTCGCGGGCATCATATTCCTTAACCGTTCACCTCCAGTCGTGCAATCGTGCTGTCACAACCTCACCGCCACAGGAAACGGGCAATAATTTATGCCTGGTCGCGTGATCGCATAACCTAGAAATAGGTTATGCGAACATGCGACAACCATTTCCCCTCACATTCTGCATAACCACCGATGCCAGACCGTGGCCACAAAAAGTTATATTGCATGTTTGCAAGCCAAAAAATTGGCTCACGCGAACATACGACAAGCCGCTACCATGCACCCCGCCGGCCGTCAAATCACCACCAAAAAATCTTGTCTTGGGCCCGCGTTCAAATCCACCATCCTGCCAGCACGGACCAACCGAAGATCACCACGACCTCACCTACCACCGAGCCCACCAAACAGCCGTAGATGGGCCCCAGCACACGTGGCACCCTATCGCATGATCACATAGCCCAAAAATGGGCTATGCGAACATGCGGCAACCCGCAGACTGCTACCGTAACCACCACCACAACCACCAATTGATTGCAACTACCATGGACACGTGTCGACAGGTCGCATGATCGCATAGCCAAAAATTAGGCTATGTGACCATGCGATAGCCAACCAAAAGCTGCCACATGACCACCTCTACCTGCCACCACACGAAGATAACACCACCGGCTGCCGACCAATAGGACACTGCCACCATATCTGGAAGATGCCCCATCACCTACAACTGGACCCCAGGGACACGTGGCAAGCATTCGCATGATTGCATCACCAAAAATTGGGCTATGTGATCATGCGACAGCCAATCATAGGCTGCCGCATCACTGCCTCGGACCACCAAACAACAACCATTATCGCGAAGAGCTAAGACCCATGCGAAAAGATGGTAAGCGGTCGCATGATCGCATGTTAGAAAAGTCTAACATGCGGCCATGTGACAGCTAATAAGGATATGCCATCTGTCACCCCACTGACACCGGGCCCACCAAATAGAAGCAACGCTGGAACAAACAAAATTGACGATAGGTGCATGATCCCATTGGGAAAGAATATTCCATGTAATCACATGCCAACCCTTGATCTCCTCCCTCTGGCCCCACATCATTGCACTTATGCACTTAAGACAAAGAACAAGGAGAGCTGGCAGAAAAGAAGACATGCAAGGTCAAAAACACACAGGGTTTCTGACACATCAACAGATAAGCACACAAAGCTAGAAGACAAAGGGTCAAAAACAATGTAGGCTATCGGTCAAAGATTGAAAACATCATGGATTTTTGAAAACACTGTGGGTTTTCGACACTATGGTAAATTTTAAAGTTTGCTTCCCAGGGACCTTAGAACTTGAAAATCTTACTGGGTTTTGCGAATTAGGAGACGCGTTTTAGACAAGAGCAAGGCGACAATAATGACCACCAGGGGTAGGACACTTGACAAACACATTGCACGGAACAGGCCAATTTCACAAGATTTTTGTTATGATAGAAAATTGGCCTAATAGTGGCTCTAGTTAGGGATGATGGGTAACTTGTGCCCATGCAAGAATTCAGATCTTTGGGAGATCAGACCACCAATTGGATGAAAATATAACCATTTTTGCTGCAAACATATGTAAACACCCATGGGCTAAAGATTGAAACTGGATTTTCCACTACCCATGTTCATGCTTCACCAAAAATTTGCAAAACTGCAACTCTTATTCATTGAAGCATGCTAACCTCTCTATCACACCATTTTCCTTCTCTTAGTGCTTAGATCACCTCGTAAGGAAACATTTCTTATCATTGAAAGTATCATACCTAGAACTTCTACAGTAAAAATCAACATGCTGGTTGGAGGGCAGGGCAGATCTAGAGCTCACCCTATAGCTCCATCAGGTTCTTGTAGTATAGAGTTGCCATCTCCTTGAAGAGGAAAATGTTTCAATGTTTCGTATCTCTTCCAACCAACCAAAACTTCATCAAGCCACACTATTTATCAAGAACTACACTGATCAAATAGAGAACTCAGAGTCACCACTTAGTACACAGTGAGAAGATTTCACTAATGTGTTTTTTCTATTTGACTCTGTAACTTCAACCAGGACCCTAGCATGATCCAGCCAAGCAAGGAAGCTTGCTATCTTTTACCTCTTCCCCAGCAAAGTCACCATTTTGTTGGCCTTTAAACTTATTCCCACACGGTGCTAGGTTTACACTATGATTGACAAGCTGGTTAGTCTTCACTCCAAAGTCTGACAAAGAAAAAAGTGCCAATTGATGAGGATAAAGAACATCCTCCTTCTGCTTTGAGCTCCACATCACTCAGGTGGGTATTGCCTCATCTGCACACTCATGACTCTTCTTGAGTTGATGAACAAAAGGCCTATAGATGTATTATTGTGGAATAGTTTTCAGACCCCTATAGGTATCCTATACCCTAATAAAACCAAATCTGATGCAATAACCTGATCTACATGCAATGAATCTGAAAACTAGATGGGACCTCCTACTACTACTACCAACATGAAGGGAAAGGATTTTATTTCAATGATTGATGTTGGGTTGAATGGACCCCTGAAGTATCCTAAGGCTCTCATAGACCAGTGCCTTATCTAATGGGCAGCAAAGTCAAATACTTCATTGTAATAGAGCTATGAATCAAGAAGACAACACACTCACCCTGATCAGATCATACATCACCAAACCACCTATGCACCCAAATATGTTATCACTTATCCAAAGGAAGACCTAGGAACAAGTAATACATTAACCAACATCCACTGGAAGACAAGCATGATGCATCTTTGATACCCCAACCTATACATATCTGAACACCAGTCCTAGACTCAGTTGCTTCTGCGAAAAGAACTCTATTGCAGACACTCACTAGAAATGCAAATAGAAAGAGTATACACCCTTGATGCTGTAATCTATAAGTCTAAAACCTAGATGGAGACAATCTGATATAAGAAGAAATATGCTGCAATCTTGTACATAAAACATTTGTTACAATTTCATTATATTCCCATAGCCAGAAAGGACAGAGGGAACACCCTATATGTAGAGAAGAAGGAAAAAAAAACATTGCAGGAAGAACATTCATGGAACCAGTCCCCACAACTATGGAAGAAAGGAACCCAGACAAAGTAAAAAATTCAACCCTTTATACCACTAGCTACCATGGAAACCCAAACGGGTTGCAACAAGCTACAGACAGCTAGGGCATAGCCTTCACCAACCAAGTCAAGAAACAGCCAGAAAATCAGTCATTTCTCACTGAACAGGGTCACTTCTGCAATGAATTCTATTAATTTGGTACTTTCTGGCGCTGGAAGCTCCTTGAGAATTCAAATTTTGGATTCAAAAGGTCACCATGCAATTCGCGGGCATCATATTCCTTAACCGTTCACCTCCAGTCGCACAATTGCACTGTCACAACCTCACCACCACAGGAAACGGGTAACAATTTATGCCTAATCGCATGATCGCATAACCCAAAAATGGGTTATGCGAACATGCGACAACCATTTCCTCTCACATTCTACATAACCACTGACGCCAGACCATGGCCATAAAAGGTTATGTCACATGTTCGCAAGCCAAAAAATTGGCTCACGCAAACATGCGACAAGCTGCTACCATGCACCCCGCCGGCTGTCAAATCACTGCCAAAAAATCCTATCCTGAGCCTATGTTCAAATCCACCATCCCGCCAGCACAGACCAACCAGTGATCGCCACAACCTCACCTGCCACTGAGCCCACCAAACAGCCGCAGAGGGGTCCCAGCACACGTGGTGCCCTGTCACATGATCGCATAGCCCGGATATGGGCTATGCGAACATGCGGCAATCCGTAGACCGCTACCACAAACGCCAACTGACTGCAACCACCATGGACACGTGTTGACCGGTCGCATGATCACATAGCCAAAAACTGGGCTATGCGACCATGCGACAACCAACCAAAACTTGCCACATGACCAGCTCTACCTGCCACCGCACGAAGATAACACCACCGCCTGCTGGCCAATAGGACACCGTTGTATGCACCTTAAAATGGTCGCCTAGACTTTGGGCCCGTATTTCTATAATTTATCAAATCCCTGGATCAATATTTTCAAAAATCACATTTTTCAATTATATCAATTTCCTTGATCAAATCATAATCAATTCAATATTTCTTAATGTTTGAGCCTTATTTAATTTAAAAGAGAATAAAAAAATAAAAATATTATTTAATTAAGAGAACATGCTCTCTTTTAATTAATTAAAAATCTTTTTTAATTAAATAATAAAATTATTTTATCCTAAGCCTTTATTTAATTAAAAAGAATTTTCTCCCCTTTTATTTAAATTAAAAATCTCCACTTTTCTTCTTATCCTTGTTGCACAAATAAAGAATTTAATTCTTATTTATAAATAAAAATAAAATAAAAGTACTTTTGCCTCACATGGACATAAATTAAATGCTCAACATAAAGTAAATGCTTCTAATTTTTTTATTGGAGGATATTTGTGCACAAAGATCAAGCTTCTTTTTTTCTCTATCATTGATTAAGTCTTTTGCCTCTTAATCTCCATGGTCCATTATTTTTCACTTCCTATAAAAGAAGAGCTCTCTTCCTCATTTGCACACACCATACATGAATTATTATGCTACAGGTTTTTTAAGTCATTGAAGCTTTTGGAGATATTCTTGCATCAAGTTTTAAAGATTTGGAGCATCATTGGCATTCATCTTGCATCTACATCACATCCTAGCTTGCATCATAGTTTCATTATCATGGTATCATTTCCTTTCATGTTTTAGATTAATCTCACATAGTTTAATTAGAGGGTTTGTAACTATTTTATTTCTATTTTCAAAGCTTAATTGCATCTTCATTCTCATAAGATTAATTTGCATTCTCATATAGATTTGCATAGAATTGCATTCATTTGAAATCTCTCATTATGTGGTTGACTAGCAAGGTCATGAGTTTATAGCTCTAGCTAAGAGCAATTTTACAAATCTTGCAACTCCATGCATAAAGAGCTATGGATCAATTTGTGAGGGCTCATTTTTAAGTTTTCTTGCATGTAAAGATTCATAGAAGTGTGAAAACATTTTAGTATACATTTTTGGCACCCACCATGGGGAAACCCACCTCTTGCATGCTGGTTTTGATTATTTTTGGAGCTAACCCTTGTGCAGATTTGTTTGGAGATGAAAAATTCTAAATTTTAAAGATTTGATCATATCTCCCAAACGGCTTAGTATTTTGGTTTGAATTTTTTTTTTCAAGTTGGCAACATATCAAAGAAGCTTCAAAAAAAATTTCAAAATTTTTAGAGGTAATTTGTATTTGTTATGAGTTTTTCTTGATTTTTCATAAAAAATGATTTTTGGCATAAATCAGCATATTTTTAAGAAATTTTTATATTTCTGAAAAGGTTTTGGAATTCTACAGGGGGTCTATTCATTGTGTTTTTAATTTAGAAATCATATCATAGCTCATTTGGTCAATTTATAAAAATTGGTCTATTTTGGTAAAATAGGTCTCTAGGGCACAAATGAAGAGATTTTTCTAAAATTTTTACATTTTTGGAAAGCTTTTTATTTTTTGATAGAGGTCTCTTTTTTACATTTTAGGTTTAGGGTCCGAATTCATGTGGTAAAAATCAGATCTTGTTGACTAGGTCAAATGCAAAAAAAATAAAATTTTGTGATGGGTATGCACTTATTTTTCATTGTTCAATGTATGATATGAGTTATCATTTAGATTATTTGCTGGTTGTCATTGCTCCTAACAATTAATTTTCAGATCTAACTATCCTAGGGTTTGCATAAGTTGGATATACATTGCATATCTTATTTTCTTATTTTCTTATCTTGTTCATTTGAAGGTGCATGACTTGCTTTCATGAAAAATACTTAAAACAAACAAAAAAGGGGTGAAATCTACTAAGTGTGTTGCATTGGACTTGAGGTATTTTGTTACAACTCTACAATATTTAGATCTTGGGATTAAAATTGAACCTCTCATGTGTTTGGCTTGAGTGTTTACATGCTTTCATAGAACACATTTCAATTGATGCTCTTAATGGGAAATGAAAGAACATAGATTTGTTTTTCCAAGTTTGTGTAAGTGAATGCTTGTGTTTAAACCTTAAGTAATTCTTGGTTTCAATATCAAATATCTCATTGAGTGATTGAAGGCATGGATTCATTCCTTGTTTACATAGGGAGTTAAATGCACCACTTTGTGGACTCACTCTATGTTTGCTTGGAAAGTTAAATATTCCATTGATTCAACCCTTTGTCATTTGTGAGTGGTATTGATAAGAAACTTTAGATTACTTGTAATTGATCTAGATTGTTATCTTGGGTTATTGGACTCGCTAATCCACTAGCCCCTCATTTCCACCCCATGGTTGCAAAATCAGTGCCACATTAAAGGGGAGGGGTCTACAGGAAAGAAGCGTTAATTGCTCCACTAGGCAACCCTTTTGTGCTTTTTGGAACTCACTTATTTTCTAAAGTGTGGACTCACTTTGAGTTGATGTGAGGAGTTAAATGTTCCACTTTTGGACTCACTTTGAGTTGGTGTGAAGAGTTAAATATTTCACTTTTGGACTCACTTTGAGTTTGTGTGAAGGGTTAAGTATTCCACTCTTTTGGACTTACTTCACATTATCTTAAAGGGTTAAATGTTCCACTTTTGGACTCACTTCGCATTTACTTGAAGAGTTAAGTATTCCACCTTTAGTGCTCTAAATACTTTTGATAGTGAATTACTTAGTTTTTATTTATAGAAGGCCTGCTTGGGGACACACCACCTCAAGGGATGACCTTAACTCTTGTGTTTTGGCAGAGTATAAATATCGGGAGGTGACTCCAAAGACACCTCTCTTGGGAATTGAGTTTGATATCACTCTTGGCTAAGCCTCAAAGAACTTTATACCTTTGAGAAGTGAAGGAGGAGATTTGGGTTACCGTCTCCCTCCGGCTGTGTGATTTTGGATTCTTCTCATCTATGAATTTGGGCCTCACGTACCTTGTGTATATCAAGGACTCTTTTTAGAAAGCCACGTATATCCTTGTAGACAGCTTGTTAAGGTGTTGTTGTCTTTTATGTGCCTGCTAAAATATTTTTAAGAACATACACAAGTAGAATCTTTAAGGAGTAGCATACTAAGTCACTATTTCTATTCATGCGCAAGGTTGCTTTGTCCCTTGCTCATTGCTTGAAGACTATTTGCTTGAATTCCCTGATTGTTGTTCTATGTGCTTGATCATCATTGTGAAATCTTTTGAAAGATCTAATTGGAATATTGAAACTGAGTTGCGTCCTATTGTAGTGAGTTCTCCTTAGAAGCTTGGTCTTCCTTGGTCAGTCCAGGGTAGATCCTAAGTGTTGTCATGTTGCTCAACATCTCAATGAATGTTATGGTATCAATTGCACAAGATGACTCTTAGTCTTCTTCTTTCTTCTCCATTTCCCATGTTCTTCTAAAGTCTTCTATTCCCATGGGAAATTCTTCTTCTTCTTCTTGATTCTTTTCCTCTTACTATCTAGTCTACCTTCTTCTATTCATCTATTCATTTCTTCCATGCTTGATTCCTCCTCTTCTATAACTATGAATCTTGACTATCTGGTTTTGGAACCTTTATTAAGAATAGATGATCTTGAGCTCATTGACATATTTGAAAAGTGTTGTTCCTCCAAAATTCTCATGAGTGATGAATTTATAGCAAAAATAAAAGAAAAAATGATTAAATCAGATGCCTTTGCTAGAATCATAAACATGATCATATCACGATCTTCTTCTTCCAAACATTCTTCATCATCTAAATCTTCTCATTCTTCTTCACCTTCCAAGTCTTATCATGACTCTTCCAGACATCATTCTCATTCTTCATCTTCTAAGTCTTATCATGATTCTTCTAAACACTATTCACATTCCTCATCTTCTAAATCTTACCATGACTTTTCTAAACATTTTTTGAATTCCTCATTATCCAAGTCCTCTTCCTACACTAAGTCTTCAATTTCTTCTTCTTCACGATCTCATTCTTCTTCTACTTCTTCAAAGAGTCTTACTTCTCTTCACAAGACATACCATAATGAGAAATGTGATAGTCCTTATGATACCTCTTTCAAGAAGAGTGACGCACCCACTTATGATGACTATGATGATGGACAATGTAGTGATACCTATGACACCTCTATTCCTAAGAGTCCTCTTAGTCGTGTCCTTGTGCTTATTGGAAATGGGTCTTCATATTGGAAAGATCATGATGGTGATCCGTATGATTCAGATTTTGAAAGAAACTTTGATGAGTTTTGTGAACAATACCTTGATTATAATCTAGCTACTACTGTTGAGGAATATAAAATGCACCATGCTGATTTGAAATATAAATATTATAAGAATCTCTCCTCTAAAAGTTCTTATGCTGAAAATAAAGGTTGCACTCTCATGCAAGATCATATTAATGTTGAACCTTTATCTTGTGATGGTTCCCTTCCATCCTCTACTTCATCCAATTCCCATACATTTCCTAAAGCTTCTGAGTCTTCCAAATCTTTAACAAATCCTTCATCCAACAAAGATCCTAATGCTTTTCATGTAGTTCCCTATAGTTATCCTCAAGGGCTACCTCTTAAAGAAACTCAAGCTAACCTTCACTTTGCTACAAATAATTCTAATGATGCTAAACTGAAAGATCTTAAGCCTTCATTTTCTATACTACCTACTTCAGCTAATTCTTCACTATCTCTTCCAAAGTCTTCCATACAATTCCAACCTACTTCCTTGTCCTTAGAAGTGGCTCCATGTCAAGAGGACCCTAAAAATGATAAAGAAAAAAATATAAATAAATATCAAGATCAGGAACCCTCCATATCATCCAATTATCTTCATGATGTATCTTCTCCATTGCATGGTTCTTTTGATCCTTTATGCTCTTCCGCATTTATTCCACCATTTCCTAAGCAAGATCAAGCTACTACTTACACTATTGAGCTTATTGATAATCAAAATAACCTTACCACACTTGCGCTTTCCAAAAATGATACTTCTATTAAGGTTATTAAAAATAGTGTTGTTACTTCTGATGTAAAGCCTATTGAAAATCAAGAAAAAAATGATGCACTTATGCTATCCAAAGATCCTTGTCAAGATCAAAGTCTTCCACCTTCTTGTTCTACCACTCTATGTTCACTTCCACTTTCTACTCTTCCTAAATCTTCACAAGCTTTGAATGATCCTATCAGTGAAGTTGCTCCTATTCAAGATGTTCATGATACTATTGAAAATCTTAATGCTCACTCTAAAAATGTTGGTGTCCTTGGTTGTCATATAGATGCTGATGAACTTAATGATTATCCTTTTGCATCTTCCACGTCCATCCTTGGACCTCCTCCACCAATACTAAGGGCTTCATGTCTTCCTTCCATCTTGGGCCCTTATGTCCCTTCACTTTCCTCTCCTAATTCTCCTAATTCATCATCCATCTTGGGTCCTTACGTCCCTCCATCTCCTATCTTTCCTCAAGATCAACATAGATGCATACCCTTGAATCCTTTTCATCCATCGAAACCAGTCATATTTTCCTTCTTCTTCCACAAGTCCCAAGTCTTTTGGAAGTAACTTGAATGTTCAATACAAGAAAAAGAAGCAATACAAGAATCCATAAAAAAAGGAATATCACCATGTCTCCTCTAATCGACATGGGGGAATAAAGTCAAAAGAGATATCTAAGAAGAAAACTACAAGACAAGTATGGGTTCCAAAATCCATCATTGAAGATATTATCTCTAAATCATCCAAAGGAAATAAAAAGCCTAAGGCTATATGGATTCCAAAGTCTCTCTTGAAAGAGTCTCATGTTGAACAAAAAGTGAAGTTGACATTCAAGCTTCCAAAGGCTTCCACTTCATCTTCTTCCAAAAATATTCTTCAATTCTATGTGCCTGAACCGCAACCTCTGCTAAATATTCACCATATTCCTTCATGAATTCCTTCATTTAAGTTTCCTCCATCCTCTCCCAACCCTTAAAGTGTGTGTCAATGTTGATCTTGTCTTCCTTTCCATCTACCCTTTCAAAATCCTTCCATTCATTATCCTTCTACCTTCTATCGTTTTTCCTCATTTGTGTCTATTCCCCATGCGTCTTCCTTTCCCTATCAACATCTTTGAGCATATCATTTTGAATCCTTGACATATCATGGTTTATCCTTTCAAGGAGCATTATCCTAAAAGCTTGATTTCTTCCAAAAAATTATAAAATTAAAAAAAATAGAAAAATTAAAAAAGAAAAGAAAAAAAATTAAAAAAATTGAAAATGTGCCTTGGTGAAAACCTGAAAACAGGCACCTTGGTAGCAAAAGTAAAGAGAAATAAATTCATCCTATAGTGAAAACCACTCCCTTGTGGCACCTTGGATAAGTATTGTGATGAAAACCTAGCAATCAGGCATCATGTGTAGTTCTTCTACATATTTCATCCATTCCATCTTCTCTCTTTGATCTTGGCAATGTTGATCTATACATGAACATTTGGCTATCTTGTGAGCTATCTTACGATGATCTTACTTTCATTCCATTCATGTTTAGCCTGCATATTTATTTTCCTCCATTCATTCTAGTCTTTCGCTATCTTTTTCCCCTTTGGTCTTGATCTAATAAAAAGAGTAAAACACGATGCTATGAAGCCTCTTGACATGTCTACTCCTTTGGACTGCATCCCTTCCTTCTTTTGCAGTGCGCTTTTGTGACTTGTCCCATGCTGGCTTTTCATTGCTTGTCCAAATGTGCTTTGCATGATAATTTTTCCCTAGCTTGGGTACTCTTGAGGAGTTTGACCTTGAGGATTTCTTCCCTCCATTTGCCTTCATTCTCCTTTCCTCCATCTCTTTCACCAGCTTGCTAATCCATCTTGTTTTCCACCTTGCTAGACATTGGGACTACACGATGTGATCTTGCTTAAAGAGTTTGATGCCTGTTATGTCTGGGGGCATCTTTTGTACATATTTTATGATCTTGAAAAAATATGAAAAAAATTCATATATGATGCTGAAAAAATTTTAAAAAGCATATAAAGTTCTAAAAAAATACAAAAAAAAAAAAAATAAATTTAAAAATACAAAAAAAAAATAGAAAAAGTGCCTTGGTGAAAATTTGGAAACAGGTGCCTTGGTAGCAAAAATACAAAAAAAATGAAAAAAGAAAAAATTGCAATAAAATCCAAGTGGTGAAAACTTGGAAACAAGTGTTACTTGAGGCCTTTGCACCCCTATTTGTTAGCATGCATCCTCGACACTGAACCTTTCTCCATCATGCCCTGACCTTCTTTGACTTGGTCTGGAATTGGTCTTTATCTTTGTCTAGGGGGCATACCTGTTCACATTGGTCCTTTAGGTGCGTTTGTCTCTTGGGGCATTTCACAACAGGTGTTTTTCAACACCACCCCAAATAGTTTTTTTCAACACTACCCTTGCGTCGAGTGTTTCTTAACACTTATCAGATGTCTTACCCAATAGTCTAAGTATGATGCGATATTGCTCATTTGTAGATGCGATAATTAGAGTCTGACTCTATGACCAACACACACGCACTTAAACAATCAACTCGCTTGAGATATGTTGACTTTATTTTTCTTTGTGTGTTGTTTATGAGGATTTATTTGATGAGTGATCTCTCCCTGAGAAGTTTTCGATGATGCATAGCTAGAAGACTAAGGGATTGAGAACATGTTTTATTTGTTTATCTGCTTGTGGGTATATTTTGTTGGTCCTACCTGTCATGAGCATTTATGCTGGTCTTACTTGACACTATGGATTGACAAAGTATTATCCTTGACTGTTTTGCGAGTGCATGCTTCTAGTTATCCTGACTTTCATGTGTCTTGATACAAGCATAATCTTTCCATATCAAAATTAGGTAATCTCACTGCATTAGTCATCTTGACCTCCATGTCTTTGATGCCTAGGTGGGATTTCCACATTTCTATTTGATAAAGATCATATTCATATCCACATAGTTATGCTAGTGTGCATTGTATGATCTTACGATGCTACCAATAATGTTCAATGATGATAATTAGATGTCTATAGGCGTTGTGACCTTGCAAGTCAACCACTTTCATAGTATCTTGCATTCTTAGGTTCATCATAGTTTATTTTTTGCATCTTGCATATGGAGAGAGCTCTCATTTTTATCATCTATGGACTAGTTGGTCAACTGTGCTTATTTTCTAATTCTTCTTAATCATATCTTTCATTCTGGTCTTTCATATCACATCATTTTTTATTCATTTTCAGACTCAAAATTGAAATCTAAGTCACATTTCCAAGTTTTCTCATTCTTCTACATAGTTGACTAACCTTTTGAGGCATAATTCTTCGATCTTTGATGAAATTTATTTCTTTCCATGCCTTCCAAACTTCTAGTCTTTCATTCACCCCTTTCACTTCCTCTCTCTAAGGTTTGACTTAATCTTTATCTTATATCTTTTTCAGTTAAACCTCGTCAACCTGGGGCATATCTTCATTATTTGATGGTTATCCTATCATGCTCCATCCTTCAATTATAATTTATTGTGCCTTGATCAAGTTTATCAGTTTGTTGTTCTCCTCCACCTGATTTCAATTTTGATTCCGAGGGGGCAATACCT
Organism: Chamaecyparis obtusa; assembly: GCA_027943335.1. NCBI lineage: Eukaryota > Viridiplantae > Streptophyta > Pinopsida > Cupressales > Cupressaceae > Chamaecyparis > Chamaecyparis obtusa. The sequence continues at coordinate 24,666 of BSBK01013252.1, forward strand.
ATCAGCTTTAATCTTTGATTCAGTTTTATCATTCAGCTCAGCTTGAAATTCTTATTTTTAGACTTGATTATCACCTAGCAGTGACGGTGGTAATTTTGTCTTTCAATTTTTATCTCCTATTTTTCAGACTTGATTATTGCCTAGTAGCGACGGTGATAGTTTTGTCTAAGGCTTGATTTGCACCTAGCAATGACGGTGTCAGTCTTGTCTTTCAGCTGTTGTTTATGCTTGTCCCGATGTGTTCCCATCCATCGAACACACATCTAGGTTATTTTGTGATCCAAAATCGATCTCACATTTCAATTCTTCTTTGACTGCATGTGTTCTCAGAATGATCACACATTAGTCAAAGAGGGGTAAATGTATGCACCCTAAAATGGTCACCTAGACTTTGGGCCCCTATTTCTACAATTTATCAAATCCCTGAATCAATATTTTCAAAAATCAATATTTTTCAATTATATCAATTTCCTTGATCAAATTATAATCAATTCAATATTTCATAAGGTTTGAGCCTTATTTAATTTAAAAGAGAATAAAAAAATAAAAATCTTATTTCCTTAAGAGAACATGCTCCCTTTTAATTAATTAAAAATCTCTTTTAATTAAATAATAAAATCATTTTATCCTAAGCCTTTATTTAATTAAAAGAAATTTTCTCCCTTTTTATATAAATAAAAAATCTCCACTTTTCTTCTTATCCTTGTTGCACAAATAAAGTATTTAATTCTTATCTATAAAGAAAACTAAAATAAAAAATAAAATAAAAGTACTTTAGCCTCACATTGACATAAATTAAATGCTCAACATAAAGTAAATGCTTCTAATTTTCTTATTAGAGGATATTTGTGCACAAGGATCAAGCTTCTTTTTTTCTCCATCGTTGATTAAGTCTTTTGCCTCTTAATCTCCATGGTCCATTATTTTTCACTTCCTATAAAAGAAGAGCTCTCTTTCTCATTTGCACACACCATACATACTTGAATTATTATGCTACAAGTTTTCTAAGTCATTGAAGCTTTTGGAGATATTCTTGCATCAAGTTTTGAAGATTTGGAGCATCATTGACATTCATCTTGTATCTACATCACATCCTAGCTTGCATCATAGTTTCATTATCATGATATCATTTCTTTTCATATTTTAGATTAATCTCACATAGTTTAATTAGAGGGTTTGTAACTCTTTCATTTCTATTTTCAAAGCTTAATTTCATCTTCATTCTCATAAGATTAATTTGCATTCTCATATAGATTTGCATAGCATTGCATTCATTTGGAATCTCTCATTGTGTGGTTGACTAGCAAGGTCATAAGTTTATAGCTCTAGCTGAGAGCAATTTTACAAATCTTGCAACTCCATGCATAAAGAGCTATGGATCAATTTGTAAGGGCTCATTCTTGAGTTTTCTTGCATGTAAGGATTCATAGAAGTGTGACAATATTTTAGCACACAACTGCCATCGTATCTGGAAGACACCCCATCAATTGCAACCGGGCCCTAGGGACACGTGGCAAGCGGTCGCATGATCGCATAGCCAAAAATTGGGCTATGCGATCATGCGATAGCCAATCAAAGGTGCCACATCACCACCTCGGACCACCAAATAGCAACCATTATCACAAAGAGCTGGGACCCATGCAGATAGATGGCAAGCAGTCGCATGATCACATGTCAGAAAAGTCTGACATGTGGCCATGCGATAGCGAATAAGGATATGCCATCTGTCACCCCACTGACACCGGGCCCACCAAACAGAAGCAATGCTAGAATAGACAAAATAAATGGTAAGAATATTCCATGCGATCACATGCTGACCCTTGATCTCCTCCCTCTGGCCCCACATCTTTTCACTTGCGCACTTAAGACAAAGAACAAGGAGAGCTGATAGAAAAGAAGACATGTAAGGTTGAAAACACACAGGGTTTCCGACAGGTCAATAGATAAGTGCACAAAGCTGGAAGACAAAGGGTCAAAAATAATGTAGGTTATCGGTCAAAGATAGAAAACATCATAGATTTTTTAAAACACTATGGGTTTTTGACACTGTGGAAAATTTCAAATTTTGCTTCCCGTAGACCTTAGAACTTGAAAATCTTATTGGGTTTTGTAAATAAGGACACACGCTTTGGAACAGAGCAAGGCGACAACAATGACCACCAGGGGCACGACACTTTACAAACACATTGCATGGAACAAGCCAATTTCATAAGATTTTTTCTATGATAGAAAATTGGCCTAACAAGACTCTCGCATTTTTCTGAGGGATAAAGGGGGGTGTTGTTTAGTCACCAACCACCATATATTTAGTAGTAGTGTCCTGATCCATGTACCTAATAATATCCTTCTAGATAGATATCCTACCAGTCTGGGTATTGGGGGCATATATATTGAGCAAGTGCCAAAAGTAGCTATTTCTTTTTGAAGGTAACAACGAGGAAGTTTAGAGAGAAGGCAAGCAGTTCACCTTCCATAGAGTTGGGGTTCCAAAGAGTGGCAATGCCACTGGAGGCACCGAAGGTTCAAAGTAGAGAAACTAAGCACCAGGCTAGAGATTGCCACCAAGGGAGGCAAAATTATTGAAGGACATCTTAACCTCTTAGATAAGCAGAATATCCAGCTTGTGAGAAAATATGTATTGTTTAACAACACTTTTCTTAAGGGGATTGTTGAGACCTCTAACATTCCAAGAAAGACAAATCATTTCTTATTTTTAAAGATTATTTCTAAGGTTTTCTACCTACCTCTGCAACATCCCTTGTAGCCCCTCTTGATCTCCTAGCACATTTAGATGGCCTCCCTCTTGGTGTTTCCAAACCCACATCAGCTCTCTTGGACTTGAGTTTCTTCTTCTGGGTTTTCTATTCACCAGCATCCTCCCAACAACACTCTTTAGCCAGGGAGGTAGCTAAGGAGGGGTAGTTTTGCTCCTTCGACTGAGGGGGGAGATGTGTAGTAGTGTTAGGGGGCTTTAGTATGAGGTATACCACAATGGCGGGCTACTCCAACCAACTACCAGGACTGACCACACTTGGCATCAGGGTAATCACTAGGGGATTCGAAGGATCCACCATCACCACCACATGGGGGGATTTAGTATCCTTAGGCTTAGGGAGCACCACATTTTTCTCTAGATGGGAAACAATCTCCCCCTCTTCCAACTCTGGGTTTTCCAGCACTTCAGCCACCAGGGGGACTAGTCTTTTTCATCTCTTCCCCTGTATTCATGGGTGGGTTCTTAGAGGTGCCCTTATCCTTATTTTTAATCTTTGCTCAATGCAGAGAGGATTTGCATATTTTCTAGTGTGGCCCCTGGCTTCACATTTCTAGCAGAAGAGAGTAGCATTCTCATACACCAAAGCTAGGGTCTATCTACACAGCTTAGATTTCAATACTACAAAGTTGGGAGGGTTTTGTTAAGGGTCACATTAACATAGAATCTCACAAAATCCAACTTGGACCTAGAGGGGGTCACCTGATCTACAGTAATAAAGGTGTGAAAGGAGTTACCAATCCACCTGAACACATATTCATCTCAGTATTCTAGCGGAAGTCCAGGGAGGTGCACCCAAACTGGTGCCATCTTACTCATCTTAGTCGCAGGATTGAACCAAGGTTTCCACTTTGCTAGAGATAGAAAGTACTTACCATAGACCCACGAGCCCAACACAATAGAGGCTAGATCCTCTATAGTGTTGAACTTGAAGAGGAAGAGCCTGCTAGGTATAGCTAAGACTAAGATAGACCCCTTGATCTTCCATTGAATAGGCACCCATTTTCTAACCATTTCAATGGTGGGTCAAAAGTTGAAGAACCGACCCACCAATGCCAACTGAAAATCAGCCATAGTCCTATTCACCATAGAATTAGGGAGTGAGAGTTCAGTGGATTCCTTAGTCTGGAAGAAGTCCACTAGGAGTGATTCCAGAGAGTTTTGAGGCTCACCAACAAGAGAACCTTTCCAATTAGTTTTTGGTGGGGATGAAGGGGTAGTGACAGAAGAGGATGCCCAATGGGATCTATTTGTTGACTCTTGTAGAGCTTGCCCCATGCCAGAGGTAGCAGTCTCGGGACCAACATGGGGTCCTACAAGGGAGGAAGATTCCTCCAAGGGGAGGCAGGCATGGGAATCAAATTTTTGAATTTGAATTTTGGGTTGGAAGTCATAGAGTAGGAGGTGCAATATACATTTTTTTGTCATATAGACTTTTTGTTACCATTACACTATATCTTAATTTTTAAAAAGATTTTTCAAGTATTTAATTATTCCTAGTTTTTTCCTATTCTGGTTAAGTTATTCAGAGATTAGAACATATTACAGAGATTTATTTTTTTCATTTTTGAAAAAATAATTAATTATTATATATGTTTTTGATTGCAGGGAAAACATGTTTTAAAAGGGGAGTCGAAACCCCTATACAAGTATAGAATAAAAGATTAAGCATTAAGCATACTAAAGAGAAACAAGATTGGGACCCAGTACACCAGAACCAAAACAAGCAGAAAAAGCCTCAAAACCAAATACCAGCAAAAGAAGGACAAGCGGGGAGAAACAAAAAAGGACAGCATTAGGAACCAAGAGCAGTAAGCAATCTCTTTATTAGTTTCATTCGGTTCCTTCTTCACCTTAGAGATCTTTTTTATGGCAGCATTGAAGTCAGAAAGCTCCTAGATTCTATCTTGGATCTTTCTCCTTTTAGAAAACTGGGTATGTTTACCCGGTCCTTCCTCTCCCATATCCTCATTATCCTCCTCAGGTTTCTTGCTGGGGGAACCTACATCCAGCTCCACTTTGATGGTCAGAAAATAGTCCATGGCAGAACCCATGAACATGTTATTATCCTGCATATGTTTCTTCATGGCATTCTTCAGCGTATCCATTCTAACTTGCATTTCTTGGACCTTCTTTTCCCTATCATTGTTCATGTTTCCATCCAAAGTGTTCGAACTAGACTCCAACCTTTCTTGCAGAGAATCAACCTTAACATAAATAGAACGACATTTTAAATTTTAAATTTTTATTTCCTAAAAGACCCATTTCAAGAAACAAAATGAGTACATAGAAGCTACCTTTGTAGTCTAGAGAACCCCAAAGGGAGGGTCAATTTTGTCATCCATTTATTCTTTGAGCAGTTCAACATTTTGTTCTTGCATATCCATAGTTTTGGCAAGAAGAATATTCTGAGAATGGATAGGGACACTGTCTTTTTCTGTAGTATGGGAAACCATCTCTACTTCAGGGGAAGTCTTCTCCACATAAGGGGCATCCTTCTCAATATATGTTGATTGCAATAATATAATATATTATTTTCATTTTGAAAATATTGATAATGAAATAATAAAAAAATAAAATTCAATTTTCAAATTAATAATATTATTATTTATATGATGACTGTATAGCAGGATAGAAAGGAGATAAACTCAGATGAGGAGTATAACGATAATGAGGAAGACATGAATATAGATGATGAGGAGGGAAACCCAAACAAGGAAGCCACAAAAATGTCAGAACAAGTCAAAGGGGAAAACCTCAACACTACGAGGGATTGATCAGGTCACCTCTCTGTTGATCTACCAATCAGCGATGATAACTCCCCACCTCTTCAACCCCAGTTTGGAACCAACAAAGAGGCTCAAGACCCCATTTCTGAGGACCCCAAAGAAGAACAGGGAAATCTTTCTACTCAGTCTCCCATTTTGTTTGAGACCTCAGAAGATAAGTCTGGAGGGGAGTATCAAAGTCAAGACTTTGGAAAAGGGAAAAAGGTTTGGAGGAGCTTCAATATCAATACAGTGTGCACAGTGATCATAAGGGAGGCCGTTTACCCTAAAATTCTGAAGGATATAGAAGGAAAAATCTATAAGGAACATCTGATTGACCCCGGTCTAATGGTTCTCAAAGATAAGGCCAGGGAAATAGAGATGGATTTCCTCAACAATACTAAGAATAGTATGTTGGATCAGTACCGGTCCTTCGAATGGCTTTTCCATGAAATTGAAGACCTCAAAGAAAAAATTCAGAGTACTGATGACAAGGATCACAAAACAACCGAGCGAAAGTAAAGCCTAGAGGCTAGGTTTGAGCACTTGAAATCTAAAATGATCAGTCTAGAGGACACCCTAAAGGGTATTGCTGAGCAAAAATATAACATTCTTAAAGCATCCAATGACCACATTAAGCTGCTAATCAACAAAATGGAAGAAAAGATGGACAGGAGAGTTGATCAAAGGACTATGGAGGAAGAAAAGAAGAAGCCTAGTGAGGGTCCAGGCAAAAGAACCAGAGCCAGAACAAAGAAAATAGGGAGGATGATGGCTCCCATGGACCCCAAGACATTCATAAATTTAAAGAGGCAACAGAGATGATGGAGGCTCTCGAATGCAACATTTTTGTCATGCTCAAAAGCCTGGCTTAACCCGCCTTCCGGTGCCTACCTCTTTTTGCTTTGTTTTGTCTTTTCTTTTTTGTGGTTGTTTCTTTGTTTGCATTTATGTGGCCTATCCCTTTGTTTTTTAATGCTTTAGCTCTAAACTAAACTCGTTTCTTCTTATTTTAAACTATGTTGTGGGTTTCAGGCACCTTGTAAAACTTGTTTTACTTAATCAAAAATATATTACTTAATTTTATATGTAATTCAATATTAAATATTTTAATAATATAATATCACTTTTTGAAAATAAAATTTGTTAAAAAGTGTCTAGCAAAAAAATTACCCTCTACAAATTAGTAGATTTCTATTGACATTAAATGTTGAGTATTTTTTATTTTAAATTTGAAGATGTATATTGTTGGCTTTTAAACTTATTCCCACACGGTGCTAGGTTTACACTATGATTGACAAACTGGTTAGTCTTCACTCCAAAGTCTGACAAGGGAAAAAGAGTCAATTGATGAGGATAAAGAACATCCTCCTTCTGCTTTTAGCTCCACATTCACTCAGGCGGGTGTTGCCTCATCTACACACTCATGACTCTTCTTGAGTTGATGAACAAAAGGCCTGTAGATGCATTACTATGGAATAGTTCTCAGACCACTATAGGTATCCTGTACCCCAATGAACCATGACCTCATGCAATAACCTGATCTGCATGCAATGAGTCTGAGAACTAGGAAGAAATCTCCTACTACTACTTCCAACATGAAAGGGAAAAGATTTAAATGAATGATTGATGATGGGTTGAATGGACCCCTGAAGTACTCTAAGTCTCTCATAGACCAGTGCCTTATCCAATGGGCAGTAGAGTCAAATACCTCACTGCAACAGGGCTATGAAACAAGAAGATAACATACTTAGCCTGACCAGATCACACATTACCAAACCACCTATGCACCCAGATATGCTATCACCTATCCAAAGAAAAGACCTAGAAATAGGCAATACATTAACCAACATCCACTAGAAGACATGCATGATGCATCTTTGATACCTCAGCTCATACATATCTGAACACGAGTCCTAGACTTAGTTGCTTCTAGGAAAACAAATCCATTACAGACACTCACTGGAAATGCAAATAGAAAGAGTACACACCCTTGATGTTGTAGTCTATAAGTCTAAAACCCAAATGGAGATAATCTGATACAAGAACAAGTATGCTGCAATCTCATACATAAGACATCTGTTACAATTTCATTATATTCCCATAGCCAGAGAGGACAGAGAGAACACCCTATATGCAGAGAAGAAGGAAAATACATTGCAGGAAGAGCATTCATGGAACCAGTCCCCATAACTGTGGCAGAAAGGAACCCCGACAAAGACAAAAAATCAACTACTTATATCGCTAGCTGCTTGGGAAACCCATAACAGGTTGCAACAAGCTACGAACAGCTAGGGCATAGCCTTCACCCATCACACCAAGAAACGGCCAAAAAACCAGTCACATCTCACCGAACAGGGTCATTTCTGCATTCAATTCCATAAATTTGGTACCCCCTATCGTAAAACTCTCTACAGAATTCAAACTTGAAAAGCAACAGTCACTCTGCATTGCGCGGGCTTGATGTTTTTAAGCGTTCACCATTATTCACACAATTACGCAGTCATAAACCATCACCACAGGGAAACAGGCTACAATATATGCGTGGTCGCATGATCGCATAACCCAAAAATGAGTTATGCAAACATGTGACCACCTGCTATCTTCTATCCTACCGCCACCACTGACGCTAGACCGCGGCCACAAAAGGGCATGTCACATGTTCGTAAGCTAGGAAACTGGCTCACGTGAACATGTCACAAGCCGCTACCTTGCACCCCGTCAGCTACTACCTTGCTGCACATAACCACCACCACACAACTCCACAACCACGTTTGTTGCATGATCACATAACCTAGAAATGGGTTATGTGAACATGCAACAACCCGTGAGCATAATGCCTCAGCCCCACAACCATCTCCCAAGTCACCACCATAGGTCATGCCACCATCGAACAGAACACTACCATCTCAGTATTATCTGATAGTGGACCCCAAACAACAACAAACGGTCAAGTCACCGCACTAACCAACTGGAAAATGCCACAGGGACCATTGACCCATCCGCAAATAGGCCCAAAAATGAATGACAGGCATGTGATCACATGGGCTAGAAACCACCAATGAGATCAGGCGCCAACCACAGGATCTGCCATGTCACCCTCGCGGATGCCACACTACCACCTCTCACCAGGCCCCAAGGACACGTGTCGACCAGTCGCATGATTAAATAGCTGAAAGATTGGGCTATGTGATCATGTGACAGCCAACCAAAGGGTGCCACATCACCACCCCTACCTGCGGATCCATAGCGAATAAACCATCGACACCAAATCGGATGGTGGGCGCATGATCGCATGGGGAAAGAATATTCTATGCGATCACATGCTAACCATAGATCTTCGATCTCTGACTCTGGAGAATGAAAGAACTGGAACCCACAAACCAACTACCAAGCACTTGGTGACTATGTGACTAACCATCCGCGTGATCATGAGATGCTAGCAGGTAACCACTAGATAGTGGGAGATCATGCGACTGAAGAGAAAAAGACCGCCCTCCAGGTCACTGAATGTTAACCGATAATCACCAAAGATGAAGAGATTGCGTGACAACACAGTCACCAAGTTGCTACATGCTTAGGGATTAACCACCAGAATCAGGAGACCGAGCGGTAACCGTAAGTCGCCAAGTCACAGAATGAAAGCTTAATCACCAGCCAAGATGAACAACAGGAATAACCGGCCCCACACAGATAGGTGGCAAGCAGTCTCATGATAGCATGTCAGAGAAGTTTGACATGCAGCCATGCGACAACCAATCAGAGAAGAGCCATTGAAAATTGGGCCCACCACCCATTGTACCTATGCAGTTAGAGAAAACACCAGCAAACAAGAAACTAGTGTGAGGTCAAAAACACAATGTTTTCGATGAAAGAGGATTGAAAATCCATAAAATTTTTGACATGTCAACAGATAAGTGCACAAAGTAGGAAGCACAGGGGGTCGTAAACAACACAGGGGTCAAAAACATCATGGACTTTTGAAAACACTATGGGTTTTCAACACTGTGGAAGATTTTGAAATATTTCCAGCAAGCTTAGAAATTTGAAAATCTTTCAGGATTTCATGATTTGGGAGGTGCAATCTAGACCAGAGCAAGGTGACAATACAAGTAACACAGGGTAGGGCACAAACCAAGAAACATTTGCAGGGAGGAAGCCATTTCAACAAATTTTGTTGTAACAAGAAAATGGCCTAATAGTGGCTCTGGTTGGGGATGATGGGTAACTTGTACCCATGCAAGAATTCATATCTCTAGGAGAGAAGACCACCAACTAAACAAAAATAGGGCACTCATGGGCTGAAGAATGAGACTGTACAGATCACTACCCATGCTCATGCTTCACCAAAAATTTGCAGAACTGCAACTCTTATTCATTGAAGCATGCTAACCTCTCTATCACACCATTTTCCTTCTCTTAGTAATTAGATCACCTCATAAGAAAAGATTTATTATCATTGAAAATATCATACCTAGAAGTTCTGCAATAAAAATCAACATGCTGGTTGGAGGGCATGGCAGGTCTAGAGCTCATCCTATAGCTTCATCAGACAACTTGTCATGCAGAGCCACCACCTCCTTGAGAGGAAAATGTTTTACTATTTTGTATCTCTTCCAACCAACCAAAACTTCATCAGGCCACACTATTTACCAGGAACTGAACTGATCAAACAAAGAACTTAGAGTCGGCACTCAACACGCAGTGAGAAGATTTTGCAAATGCTTATTTTTGTATCTAACTCTTTGATCTTTTAACCAGACTCTGGGATGATCCAACCAAGTAGAAAAACTTGTTGTCTTTAACCTCTTCCCTAGCGGAGTCACCATTTTGTTGGTGACTCGGATGGGCCAAACCAATCTGGTCAAAATATTTTAACTACTTCAATATAACTGCAACCAGAGACCTTAATAGGCTTTCTTTATGTTCTCTCTAGTAGAGTCACCATTTTGTTGGCTTTTAAACTTGTTCCCACATGGTGCCAGGTTTACACGATAATTGACAAACTGGTTAGTCTTCACTCCAAATTCTGACAAGAGAAAAAGTGCCAATTGATGAGGATAAAGAACATCCTCCTTCTGCATCGAGCTCCACATTCACTTAGGTGGGTGTTGCCTCATCTGCACACTCATGACTCTTCTTGAGTTGATGAACAAAAAGCCTACAAATGCATTACTATGGAATAGTTCTCAGACCCCTGTACATATCTTGTACCCCAATGAACCATGACTTCATGCAATAACCTAATTTGCATGCAATGAGTCTGAGAACTAGAAAGAAACCTCCTACTACTACTTCCAACATGAAAGGGAAAATATTTAAATGAATGATTGATGATGGGTTGAATGGACTCCTGAAGTACCCCAAGTCTCTCAAAGAACAGTGCCTTATCCAATGGGCAGCAGAGTCAAATACCTCACTGCAACAAGGCTATGAAATAAGAAGACAACACACTCACCCTAACCAAATCACACATTACCAAACCACCTGTACACCCAGATATGCTATCACCTATCCAAAGAAAAGACCTAGCAACAGGCAATACATTAACCAGCATCCACTGGAAGACAAGCATGATACATCTTTGATACCTCAGCTCATACATATTTGAACACTAGTCCTAAACTCAGTTGCTTTTGTGAAAACAACTCTATTGCAGACACTCACTAGAAATGCAAATAGAAAGAGTACACACCCTTGATGTTGTAGTCTATAAGTCTAAAACACAAATGGAGACAATCTGATACAAGAACAAGTATGCTGCAATCTCATACATAAGACATCTGTTACAATTTCATTATATTCCCATAGCCAGAGGGGACAGAGGGAACACCCTATATGCAGAGAAGAAGGAAAATACATTGTAGGAAGAACATTCATGGAACCAGTCCCCACAACTATGGTAAAAATAAACCCAGACAAAGACAAAAAATCAACTACTTATACCGCTAGCTACCTGGGAAACCCATAACAGGTTGCAACAAGCTACGGATAGCTAGGGCATAGCCTTCACCCATCACACCAAGAAAGGGCCATAAAACCAGTCACATCTCACTGAACAGGGTCACTTCTGTATTCAATTCCATAAATTTGGTACCCCCTGTCACAAAACTCTCTATAGAATTTGAACTTGAAAAGCAATGGTCACTCTGCATTGCCTGGGCTTGATGTTTTTAAGCGTTCACCATTAGTCATGCAAATGCACTATCATAAACCACTACCACAAGAAAATAGGCTACAATATATGCTTGGTCGCATGATTGCATAATCCGAAAATGGGTTATGCGAACATGCGACCACCTGCTATCTTCTATCCTGCCGCAACCGCCACTGCTGACTCTAGACCGCAGCCACAAAAAGGCATGTTTGCAAGCCAAGAAACTGGCTCATGTGAACATGCAACAAGTCACTACCTTGCACCCCATCGGCCACTAACTTGCCACACATAATAACCACTACACAACTCTGCAACCGCATTTGTTGCATGATCGCATAACCTAGAAATGGGTTATGCAAACATGTGACAACCTGTGAGCATAATGCCTCAGCCCCGCAACCATCTGCCAAGTCACCACCATAGGTCATGCCACCATTGAACAGAATACTGCCATCTTAGCATTATCTGACAGTGGGCCCCCAAACAATAACAAACGACCAAGTCACCGTGCTGACCAACCAGAAAATGCCACAGGGACCGTTGACCCATCTGTAAATAGGCCCAGAAACAAATAGCGGGTGTGTGATCACATGGGCTAGCAACCTCTCATGAGATCATACGCCAACCACAAGATCTACCACATCACCCCCACGGATGCCACACTACCACCACTCACTGGGCCCCAAGGACATGTGTCGACTGGTCGCATGATCGCATAGCTAAAAGATTAGGCTATGTGATCATGCGACAGCCAACCAAAGGCCACCACATCACCACCCCTACCAGCGGGCCCACACCGAACAAACCATCGACACCAAATTAGATGGTGGGTGCATGATCGCATGGGGAAAGAATATTCCATACGATCACACGCCGACCATAGATCTTTGATCTCTGACTCTAGGCAATGAAATAACTAGGACCCACCAACCAATGGTCGAGCACTTGGCGACTATGTGACTAACCGTCTGCATGATCGTGAGATGCTAGTAGGTAACTGCCAGATATTGGGAGATCACGTGACTAAAGAGAAAAAGGCCGCCCACCAGGTTGCTAAATGTTAGCCAATAACCGCCAAGGATGAAGAGATTGTGTGACAACATAGTCACCAAGTCACTGGATGCTTAGGGATTAACCGCTAGAATCAGGAGACCAAGCGGTAATCGCAAGTCGCCAAGTCACAGAATGAAAGCTTAACCGCCAGCCAAGATGAACACCAGGAATAACTGGCCCCACATGAATAGGTGGCAAGCGGTCACATGATAGCATGTCAGAGAAGTCAGAAATACGGCCATGTGATAGCTAATCAGAGAAGAGCCATTGAAAATCAGGCCCACCACCCATCGCACCTGCGCAGTTAGAGAAAACACTAGCAAACAGGGAACTAGTGCGAGGTCAAAAATACACAATGTTTTTGATGAAAGAGGATAAAAAACCCATAAAGTGTCTGACACATCAACAGATAAGTTTACAAAGCAGGAAGCATAGGGGGTCAAAAATAATGCAGGGGTCGAAAACATCATGGACTTTTGAAAACACTATGGTTTTTCGACATTGTGGAAAATTTTAAAATATTTCTAGCAGGCTTAGAAATTTAAAAATCTTTCAGGATTTGGCAATCTGGGAGGTGCAATCTAGACTAGAGCAAGGTGACAACACAAGGAACATAGGGCAGGGCAAAAACCAACAAACATTTGCAGGGAGGAAGCCATTTCAAAGGATTTTGCTATAACAAGAAAATGGCCTAACATATATAATGAATTTAACGATTAAATTTAAGAAATTGATATTCAATATATCTTATAAACATATTTCAATCATGTATTCTTAGTATACTTTTAAGTAATTAATCAACCATAGATTAATAATTTACACCAAAATGTGAAATACAAGCTTATAAAAATAAACATGGTAAATTAACCACATGTTTAATTTTATAGGTTTGTATAATTATGAAGCAGTTATTTGAATATTTATTATAAATATAATATAAAAGTCTATCATATAATTTTATAATAGCAATTCTATAAAAAAATGATTTTTAATTAATAATATATTGATATAAATATTAAATATCTAATATATTTATTATTCCTCCTACTCTGCAATTAAACATAATAGAGATAATGTGGTATCATGCACTGTGTTCTAAGTCTTAAAGTTTGTAAGTGTGGATCATATGATTAAATGTCCGAGCCATAATTGATACACCATAACTTTTCAAACATTACTAAGATTTACAATGATTAAATAGAACCAATAATTGCTATCAAAACTTACCTACATTCTCAATATTTGAAAACCTAGATTGCATCCAAATTCGTATCATATTATTGTTATTCCAAAATCTATCTATCTATCAGTTTATATATCTATCTACATATGCTCAAATTTTCCTAACTTACAAACATGGTTTACAATCAAATATAACTACATTATTGGTACCATACAATATAATACCACATTCTTTAAACTCACTTGAACATGGTTTAGAATCAAATCTAACCACACAATTGTTACCATACAATATGTGCTTATATTCTTCAAACTTACAAACATGGTTTACAGTGAAAATTGATTGCACAAAGGGATCAATATGAGAGGTTGATGATTCCATTTACTATTCCAAACATATTTTTAAATCTCTTTTAGCTATAGATTAAACACTTTAAGAAAGATGACAAAAGAAATAACAACATTGTTTTTTCCATAAGAATTTTTTACTTAGTCATTAAATGAAGAAGATTTGACAGGAAGGAAAAGGTCATAACTTCCTTTTCAATTTAATATATTATGTTTATTCCAAAATATTATATAAAGTAATTTAATGTTAATATTATATTGTAAACACTCCAATTTTTATTGAATTATGAATATATTTATCATATTATTGTATACATACCATATATTTTTCTCTATATCCCTCTCTTTATCTCCCTCCATATCTCTCATTCATATATGAACATAACCCCCCGACCATATCTCTCACTCATATATGTACACAATCCCTCCCCCCTCTCTATTCCCTTATTCATCTCTTTATCTCCATTTCACTCTTTTGTCTATTGTCTCTATCTGTACCTCTCCCTCCGCTCTCTATCAGTATCTCATCATCTCAACCTTTCTCTTATTCGGTCCATCTAGGGTCTAATATGAGAGCCTGATGATTCCATTTACCATTCCAAATATTTTTATAAATCTCATTTAGCCATAGATTACACACTTTAAGAAAGATGCGGGAAGAAAAAAAAACATTCTTTTCTCCATGAGAATCATTTTCTTAGCCATTAAATGAGGAAGATTTGATAGAAAGGAAAAGGTTGTGACTTCCTTTTGAATTTAATATATTGGGTTTATTCTAAAATATTATATAAAATAAAATAATATTAATATTAAATTGTAACAACTCCTATTGCCATGGAATTGTGAATATATTTATAAAATTAATATCTACATACCATCTCTCTCTCTCTCTCTCTCTCTCTCTCTCTCTCTCTCTCTCTCTCTCTCTCTCTCTCTCTCTCTCTCTCTCTCTCTCTCTCTCTCTCTCTCTCTCTATGTTCCCTTATTCATCTCTTTATATCCATCTAACACTTTCCTCCTCCATCTCTATCTATGTCTCCCTCCCCTCTCTATCAATATCTCATCATCTCAGCATTCATGACTTATTCATTCCATCTATCATGCTCTATATCTTTACAAAATTATTAATCTCATGATCTATTTCTATCTATACCTCTCTACACCTATCTCCCTTTGTTTAAATGTCTACTTATAAAGAGAGAGAGGTTATTGGGAATGTCAAGTACAACACTCACATGACCTTATACCTTCTCTCTAATCTTCAAAATTTAGCTTGTCTTTATATAAATAGATGTACACAAGCCATGTATGGCATAGTATTGCAAAAGTGAATAGACCTATTTCATAATTTAAGAGTGGATGTAACTATTTTATGTTGAACTACTATTAGTTTTGAGTTTTCTTCTACTTTTGGAATCTCTTGTACGGTCTTTAATTTCTCAAGATACCACTACTTAATTTAACAAATCTATCCTAAACAGATTGCAGGATATCCACATAATGTATTTATTTCAAAAGCTTTATAAACTTTCACAAATTTACATGCTACCAAACATTAACGAAAAAAATATAATATATAATTCCTACTTCAAACACACAAAAAGTAAAACTAATACAAAATACTACTACATTTAACAATCTATACCTTCATTCTTTTCATTTCAAAAAATAACTTCTATTGTCCCCTTCCACATATCTTCTACGTATGCATTGCACACAAAGTTGCAATTGCTAGTTCTAATACTACTATAAAAAAAAACTTGAACATTAATGTTTATCTATTTTTAACCCACTATGTTCTTCCTCATACAACCCTTTATAATGAATATAAATAATTTTTATAATCTTTCATTTTTTTTAATAAATTTTCAAATTTTAACCAATATTGAAATGGTCAAACAAAATATAATTATTGAATGACAACAATTCTAAAATAGTAAAGTTAAACCCCAAATGTGATCTACAAGAAATTCTACTTTATAGTTTGTTTCAAAAAAAAAAATGCCAATCTTAGAGCCACGCTAATGAAGAATAGGGAAATCCCTCTACTCAGTCTCCCATTTTGTTTGAGACTTCAGAAGATA
The DNA here is from genome assembly GCA_027943335.1 of Chamaecyparis obtusa. Classification (NCBI taxonomy): domain Eukaryota; kingdom Viridiplantae; phylum Streptophyta; class Pinopsida; order Cupressales; family Cupressaceae; genus Chamaecyparis; species Chamaecyparis obtusa. The sequence continues at coordinate 41,031 of BSBK01013252.1, forward strand.
AGTCCAGAGGGGAATATCAAAGTCAAGATTTCAGAAAAGGGAAAAAGGTCTGGAGGAGCTTCAATATCAATACAGTGTGCACGTGGATCATAAAGGAGGTCATTTACCCTAAAATTCTAAAGGATACCGAAGGAAAAATCCATAAGGAAGATCTGATTGACCCCGGTCTAGTGGTTCTCAAAGATAAGGCTAGGGAAATGGAGATGGATTTCCTCAACAATACTAAGAATAGTATGTTGGATCAGTATAGGACCTTCAAAAGGATTTTCCTTGAAATTGAAGACCTCAAAGAAAAAATTCAAAGTACTGATGACAAGGATCACAAAACCACAGAGCGAAAGCAAATCCTGGAGGCTAGGGTGGAGCACTTGAAATCTAAAATGATCAGTCTAGAGGACACCCTAAAGGATATTGCCGAGAAAAACTATAACATTCTTGAAGTGTCCAATGACCACATTAAGCTGCTAATCAACAAAATGGAAGAAAAGTTGGACACAAGAGTTGATTAGAGGACTACGGAGGAAGACAAGAAGAAGGCCAATGAGGGTCCAAGCAAAAGAACCAGAGCCAGAACAAAGAAAAATGGGGAGGATGATGGCTCCCATGGATCCCAGGACATTCATAAAGTTAAAGAGGCAGCAGAGATGATGGAGGCTCTGGAATGCAACATTTTCATCATGCTCAGAAGCCTAGCTTAACCCACCTTCCGGTGCCTGCTTCTTTTGCTCTGTTTTGTCTTTTATTTTTTGTGGTTGTTTCTTCATTTGCATTTATGTGGCCTATCCCTTTGTTTTTTAATTCTTTAGCTCTAAACTGAACTCACTTCTTCTTATTTTAAACTATGTTGTGGGTTTTAGGCACATTGTAAAACTTGTTTTACTTAATCAAAAACATATTACTTAATTTTAAATGTAATTCAATATTAAATATTTTAATAATATAATATCACTTTTTGAAAACAAAATTTGTTAAAAAGTGTATAGCAAAAAAATTACCCTCTACAAATTAGTAGATTTCTATTGACATTAAATGTTGAGTATTTTTATTTTAAATTGGAAGATGTATATAATGAATTTAATGATTAAATTTAAGAAATTGATATTGAATATATATTATAAACATATTTCAATCGTGTATTCTAAGTATACTTTTAAGTAATTAATCAACCATAGATTAATAATTTACACCAAAATATGAAATACAAGCTTTTAAAATTAAACATGGTAAATTAACCACATGTTTAATTTTATAGGTTTGTATAATTATGAAGCAATTATTTGAATATTTATTATAAATATAATATAAATTTCTATCATATAATTTTATAATAGAAATTCTATAAAAAAAATGATTTTTAATTAATAATATATTGATATAAATATTAAATATCTTATATATTTATTATTCCTCTTACTCGGCAATTAAACATAATAGATATAATGTGGTATCATGCACTGTGTTCTAAGTCTTAAAGTTTGTAAGTGTGGATCATATGATTAAATGTCTGAGCCATAATTGATACACCATAACTTTTCAAACATTACTAAGATTTACAATGATTAAATAGAACCAATAATTGCTATCAAAACTTACCTACATTCTCAAGATTTGAAAACCTAGACTGCATCCAAATTTGTATCATATTATTGTTATTCCAAAATCTATCTATCTATTAGTTTATATATCTATCTACATATGCTCACATTTTCCTAACTTACAAACATGGTTTACAATCAAATATAACTACATTATTGGTACCATACAATATAATATCATATTCTTTAAACTCACTTGAACATGGTTTAGAATCAAATCTAGCCACACAATTGTTACAATACAATATGTGCTTATATTCTTCAAACTTACAAACATGGTTTATAGTGAAAATTGATTGCACAAAGGGATCAATATAAGAGCTTGATGATTCCATTTACTATTCCAAACATATTTTTAAATCTCTTTTAGCTATAGATTAAACACTTTAAGAAAGATGACAAAAGAAATAACAACATTGTTTTTTCCATAAGAATTGTTTACTTAGTCATTAAATGAAGAAGATTTGACAGGAAGGAAAAGGTCATGACTTCCTTTTCAATTTAATATACTATGTTTATTCCAAAATATTATATAAATTAATTTAATGTTAATATTATATTGTAAAAACTCCTATTTTTATTGAATTATGAATATATTTATCATATTATTGTATACATACCATATATTTTTCTCTATATCCCTCTCTTTATCTCCCTCCATATCTCTCATTCATATATGAACACAACCCCTCGACCATATCTCTCACTCATATATGTACACAATCCCTCCTCCCTATCTATTCCCTTATTCATCTCTTTATCTCCATCTCACTCTTTCATCCTTTGTCTTTGTTTGTACCTCTCCCTCCCCTCTCTATCAATATCTCATCTTCTCAACCTTTCTCTTATTCAGTCCATCTAGGGTCTAATATGAGAGCTTGATGATTCCATTTACCATTCCAAATATATTTATAAATCTCTTTTAGCCATAGATTACACACTTTAAGAAAGATGCGGGAAGAAAAAACAACATTCTTTTCTCCATGAGAAGCATTTTCTTAGCCATTAAATGAGGAAGATTTGATAGAAAGGAAAAGATTGTGACTTCCTTTTGAATTTAATATATTGGGTTTATTCTAAAATATTATATAAAATAAAATAATATTAATATTATATTGTAACAACTCCTATTGCCATGGAATTGTGAATATATTTATAAAATTATTATCTACATACCATCTCTCTCTCTCTCTCTCTCTCTCTCTCTCTCTCTCTCTCTCTCTCTCTCTCTCTCTCTCTCTCTCTCTCTCTCTCTCTCTCTCTCTCTCTCTCTATGTTCCCTTATTCATCTCTTTATATCCATCTAACACTTTCCTATTCATCTCTTGATCTAGTTCTATCTATACCTCTCTACACCTATCTCCCTTTATTTAAATGTCTACTTATAAAGAGAGGGAGGTTATTGGGAATGTCAAGTACAACACTCACATGACCTTACACCTTCTCTCTAATCTTCAAAATTTAGCTTGTCTTTATATAAATAGATGCACACAAGCCATGTATGGCATAGTATTGCAAAACTGAATAGACCTATTTCATAATTTAAGAGTGGATGTAACTATTTTATGTTGAACTACTATTAGTTTTGATTTTTCTTCTACTTTTGGAATCTCTTGTGCTTCTTTAATTTCTCAAGGTACCCCTACTTAATTTAACAAATCTATCCTAAATAGATTGTAGGATATCCACACAATGTATTTATTTCAAAAGCTTTATAAACTTTCACCAATTTACATGCTACCAAACATTAAGGAAAAGAACATAATATATAATTCCTACTTCAAACACACAAAAAGTAAAACTAATAAAAAATACTACTACATTTAACAATCTATACCTTCATTCTTTTCATTTCAAAAAATAACTTCTATTGTCCCCTTCCACATATCTTCCATGTACCCATTGGACACAAAGTTGCAATTGCTAGTTCTAATGCTACTATCAAAAAAAACTTGAACATTAATGTTTATCTATTTTTAACCCACTATGTTCTTCCTCATACAACCCTTTATAATGAATATAAATAATTTTTATAATCTTTCATTTTTTTTAATAAATTTTCAAATTTTAACCAATATTGAAATGGTCAAACAAAATATAATTGTTCAATGACAACAATTCTAAAATAGAAAAGTCAAACCCCAAATGCGATCTACAAGAAATTCTAGTTTATAGTTTGTTTGAAAAAAAAAAATGCCAATCTTAGAGCCATGCTAATAGAAAAAAAAAATAGCACCTTTGAAGACCGCCAAAGTCCCTCTACCACCTCTTCAAATGCTGCAATTCGAATGCGCCATACATCCACTTTGAATATCATCATTCCTCAGTGAATGTCAATTTTGACCAATTCAAACAGATGCACTCTGTCATCCTTCTCTATAAATATTATGTGCATTCTTTATCCATTGCCATTCTCAACCATTGCTCTACATCTTGAGTAATATTTGAAAATCCATAAAATTTCTTCACATAATATTCACTTGGTTCTTCCTTCTGGCAGTTACTATGGCGAGATTAATGCTACTCAAAATTATGGTAACATTGTTGATGCTCAACGCTATGCTTTCCCTCACTGTCTCTTCTCATCCAATCCTCAAGGAGAAAGTGAATACAATACAAGCATTGATAATCTACTTGAAATTGTGCAGATGTTAGCATTGTGTACAAACTGTGCAAGCAATATTCCAGATCCTAATTGCTGCAAGAGATAAAATGAAAGCTACATACAATAATTGTTGTTGTAATGTACATAACAAAGATTGTGGATGCAATGAGAGCTTGGGACAAATTGACATATTTTTTCAACCTTTATAATCTGTAGTAACAGAGAAATATCATATTTTTCCACTTCCGTTAACACTAACACAATTCATAAGGTAGACCACTTTCATCTGTCTTGATTGCGTAGTATTTAATTTATATTCTTTGAAGTGGGGAACATAAATATTCAGTTGAATCAAATCTTAAATATGATTCTTGAAAGTAGATGAAACATTTTAACAGACTTTTTCCTACGGTATCGCAAAAAGTTGTTAGTGAACATGGTTTGTAGCTTGGCAATAATAATCTTCCCCTATCTACCGCTTACCTACCTCACCTACCGGTTGCTCTATTTGCCTTGTCGCATGATCGCAAGCATTCTTTCCAGCCTTGAGATCATGTGACCACTCTCTTGCCCCAACCACTTTTATTTGCCCTTTGTCGCATGATCTCATGACTATTATTTTTATTCATGAGATCATGCAACTGCCTTATGTTTTGGCCAGGCTTTTTCCTTATGCGATAACTTAATTTTTCTGGGCCCCCTCTTTTAGTTTTTGCATGATCGCATAACCTTTATTTTATTTATGCGATCATGTGACTAGATCTTTTTGCAACTACCCAACTACCATTTTAATTGTAGTTTATTTTATATTAATTTTTCTATGACTTTTCATTCAATCAGATGTTATCCAGGCAATTCCAGAAGTTTCGATAGGGTAGAATTATTTTTCTAAGAAAAGGAATGTTTCTCCGAGTCTGAGATGCTAAAAATTATCTATCTCTACAGAAGTATATTGAAATATTATGAGCTTTCTGGCAGCTCTTTGTGTAATCAAAAAATCAAGGCATTAATATAAATAGTTTTATTATAAATCTCTGAGTGTCAATTCTCTATTTTTACTCTGTTGTATTATCTCCAGGATTGTATGTTTGTGTCTTCCTCCATCAAATTGGTATCAAAAAAAGTATTATTGGTAAACCATTGCAGGAACCAGTGGGAGTATTTCTCAGCCCCAGATTCCAATTTTTAATGGCAAAAAAACTATGATTATTGGAGCATCAAAATGAAGACTCTTTTTTCTTCTCAGGATGTTTGGGATTTAGTGGAAAATGGGTTTCCTGAACCCACCAAACGAGCAGGCATATTAGGCCCTTTCACAAGCTGATAAAGATTTATTAAAGGAAAATAAGAAGAAGGATGCAAAGGCACTATTTTTCATTCAACAAGCAATGGAAGAATCAATCTTTCAAAGGTTGCAGCTGCCACAAGATCAAAACAAGAATGGGATAGTTTGCAAACAGCATACCAAGGCACAGGCAAGGTAATAATGGAAAAATTGCAGATACTTAGAAGGGATTTTGAAAATTTACAAATGAAAGACTTAGATTCAATAGATGCTTTTTTCACTCATGCAATGTCTATAGTAAATCATTAAGGACCTATGGAGACACTATTGAAGATCAAAAGATTGTTGAAAAAATACTTAGAAAGTCTGCTTGCTAAATTTGATGTTGTAGTAATAGCCATTCAGAGGCTAAAGATCTTTCTCAGTTATCACTAGATGAATTAATGGGATCACTTTTAGTCCATGAGCAAAGATTGAACTAAATAGGGTCATCATCATTTGAGAATACATTCAAGACTCAGCTCTTAGTTGGCAAGTCAAGAGGGAGATCAAACAACAGCAGAGGCAGAGGACATTTTTCATCAAGAGGAGGAAGAGAAAACACACAATTTGAAAGTAGAAGACCACCATCAAGCCCAAATGCCCATTCTACATCAACAAGAGGAAGGGGGAGCAGTCACTCTCAAATCCATCATCAAGGAGAAAGGTATGATAAATCCAACATCCAATGTCATTATTGTAGAAAATTTGGGCATTATGCATCAGAATGTAGGAAAAAGCATTATGATTTGAATAAGAAAAAGACACATTTCACAAATGAAAATAAGTCAAACACTAGTGAACAAGACACAATATTGATAACATGCAATGTAGCACAAGAAAGTTCTAAAGAACTGTGGTTTTTAGATAGTGGGTGTAGTGACCACATGAGTTGTAAAAAGGAGATGTTTTGCAACAATATATGATTTAGCAAAATCAGAAGTAAAATTGGGAAATGATCAAAAAGTTTCAGTTATGGGAAAAAGGGTCAATTAACATAAAAACAAAACAAGGTGAAGATAAACAAATTTTAGATGTATACTATGTTCACGGATTACAACACAATCTTATAAGTATTGGGCAATTGGTACAAAAAGGTTATAGAATATATTTTAAGAATTGTGAATCTGTGATCCTAGACAAGAAACCAAGCAATAGGCTGATTGCAAGAGTTGAAATGACAAAGAATAGGATGTTCCCATTAAAAATTCAAGGTGGATTAATTATAGAGCCACAAGGTTTACAAAAGGTTGTTGAAATAGCTTTTAAAGCCTCATACAAAAATGAATCTTGGCTATGGCATTTGAGACTTGGACATTTAAACTTCAAAGGATTACAGCTATTAGACAAGAAGAAAATGGTTTATGGGTTGCCACAAATAGAGCCACTTAAACCCACATGTGAGAGTTGCATACTGGGAAAGCAACATAGGAAATCATTTCCAGTTGGTGGAGTCATATAGAGAAAAAACAACCATTAGAAATAGTAAATTCAGACATTTGTGGACATATGCAAACACCTTCCATTAGTGGAAAACTTTATTTCATAACGTTCATTGATGATTTCAGCAGAAAAGCATGGGTTTATTTCTTGAAGTATAAATCTGATACGTTTGTTGTTTTCAAGGAGTTCAAGGCAAAAGTTGAAAAAGAAAGTGGATATTTTATTAAGACATTGAGAACCAATCAAGGTGGAGAGTATCTCTCAACTAAATTTCAAAATTTTTTGCAAAGTAAATGGTATAAATAAACAATTTACAGCAAGGTACACACCTCAACAAAATGGAGTAGTAGAGAGAAAGAATAGAACAATCATGGAATGGCATGTAGCATGATAAAGGCAAAACATCTACCAAATGAATATTGGGCTGAAGTAGTTGCATGTTCAGTGTATATTTTGAATAGGTGTCCAAACAAAAGCAGTGATAAATAAAACACCAGAAGAAGCTTGGAGCAAAAGAAAACATAACATATCACATTTAAGAGTTTTTGGATGTGTGGCATACTCATTGATACCTCAAGAGTTCAAAAGAAAATTAGATGACAAAGGAGAGAAATATATATTTGTGGATATAGTGAACATTCAAAGGCATATAAGCTATACAATCCCATTACAAAGAAGCTAATAGTAAGCCGTGATGTTGAATTTATTGAAGAAGATGCATGGGATGGCAGCATAGATAAAATAAATTCAAGCACACCTAGTGTCCTACAAGAGAATGAAGAAGATAAAAATCAGGTTGCAAATCCTCCTAACAAGTAAATGCTCCTACAACACCATCAAGAGCACCTAGCACTCCAAATCCCACTAATAACAGTAGTGAATCTTCTAATCCTACACTTGCATCTTTAAGGTCTAGGTCCATAAACACATCAAAGAAGACAAGAAGTCTTAGAGAGATTTATGATGAAACTCAAGAAGATGAAAATGTTGATTTTGTTGTGATTTTGGCATTGTTAACACAAGCTGATCCAATTTATTTTGAAGAAGCCATAAAAGAAGACAAATGGATTACAGCCATGGATGAAGAGATTCAGTCAATAGAAAAGAATGAAACTTGGGATCTAGTAGAAATTCCTAAAGGCAAGGATGTGATTGGAGTTAAATGGGTTTATAAGACAAAGTATGATGTTGATGGAAAAGTAGCAAAGCACAAGGCAAGACTAGTGGCAAAAGGTTTTACACAAAAGCCAGGTATAGATTTCAATGAAATATTTGCACCCATAGAAAGAATGGATACAATAAGAATGGTCCTATCTATTGCAGCCCAAAAAAAATGGAAATTTTATCAAATGGATGTGAAATCAGCATTCTTAAATGGAATTTTGGAAGAAGAAGTGTATGTAAGTCAGCCACCTAGTTATGAAGTTTTGGGAGAAGAACATAAAGTATGTAGATTGAAAAAGGCTTTATATGGTTTGAAACAAGCTCCTAGAGCATGGTACAGCAGGATAGATTCCTATTTTGTGAACAATGGCTTTAACAAGTGCAGTAATGAACCTACTTTGTATATCAAAGTGAATGATGAAGAAGAAATATTGATAGTCTATTTATATGTAGATGATTTGATATTCACAGGAAATATGCAAACCAATACATTCAAAGTAGCCATGAAAAAGGAATTTGATATGATTGATTTGGGCCTCATGAGATACTTTCTTGGCATGGAGGTAAGTCAAAATGATCAAGGAATCTTCATATGTCAAAGCAAGTATGCTGGTGAATTGTTGAAAAGATTTAAGATGACAAATGTGAATCCAGCCCTACACCGGTTGCATTGGGTTTTGAAGCTTTGTAAGGATGATCAAGGTCCAAGTGTAGATCCAACTTTATTCAAAAGATTAGTGGGCAGCCTCATGTATTTAACCGCCACAAGACCGGATATCATGTTTGGTGTTAGCCTTATTTCTAGATTCATGGAGAAATCGAAAAGAGTCACATTGGAA
>BSBK01013253.1:0-7500 GCA_027943335.1 Chamaecyparis obtusa
TCCTTTCACTTGAATTTTTGCAGGATTTGAATTTTTTGTGAGCTATTCTTCTTTGTTTCACTTGGTTTTTTCGAAGATTTGAATTTTTTGTGAGCTATTCTCTTTGTTTCCCTTGATTTTTTTTTGGAAGACTTGCATTTTTTGTGAGCTATTCTCTTCGTTTCAATTGAATTTTTGGAAGTTATGCATTTTTTGGTGATGTAGTCTCTTCGTTTCACTTGCATTTTTGGGAAATTTGATTTTTTTGTGAGCTATTCTCTTCTTTTTCCTTGATTTTTTTTGCAAGACTTGGATTTTTTGTGAGCTATTCTCTTCATTTCAATTGAATTTTTGGAAGTTTTGAATTTTTTGTGATCTATTGTTCTTTGTTTCACTTGTATTTTTGAGAGATTTGAAATTTTTGTGAGATATTCTCTTCGGCTCAAATTTCTACGGAAGTGCAATACTTGGACTAATAACTTATATAGGGGAGGTGTTGTCCGCGGAAGCTCCCCCATGCCCCTCTAATAGAATCAGTGCTGGTGATCCCGTTTTGAAATCCGACAGACGGACGGATGATTAGGTCGGATTTCAAAACGGGATCAGCAGCACTGATTCCATTAGAGGGGCATGAAGCCACCTGATTGCTATGCGGGGGCTGCTCAAAGTCCCGTCTTTCGGGTCGCTCGATGACGCAAAGTCGGGAAGGGTTCGACAGCGGTTGTCGTTCCAATGCGTCGTCGCTGTGACATGGAAGGCGATCTTCGGGTCAGCCCCCGTCTAGCTTTTGGGTTGCTTTGGTACAAGCGATCTGCTTGTACTTTCCGCGAAACCCTATCCGGGTATTCGTTAGCTATGCGTTGTTTCTTGCATGGGTGGAACGGAGAGATGCGGCCTTCACAGGGAGTCGGCTTGAAACAGTTCTGTGCGTGCGAAAGGAGCCGCGTATAGCTTTTGGGTCGTTTGGATAGGGTGCCCCTCCAAGTGAATCAGTGCTGGTGCTCGGACGGATTTGCGGCTCGGATTTAAAATGTGAGTAGCATGCCTGATTTTATTGGAGGGGCATGAAGCCACCCGATTGCTATGCGGGGGCTCCCCTGGGTCGCCTCTTTTGGGTCACTCGATGGCGCAAGTCGGAGAAGGGTTCGACAACGGTAGTCGTTCCAGCGCGTCATCATAGTGATACTGAAGTCGATTTGTGGGCGAGCCCCCGTCTAGCTCTTGGGTCTGCATGCCGCAAGGAGATTTGAATTTTTCGTGAGTTTAAGTCTTCGTTTTTCCTTGATTTTTTTTTGGAAGACTTGAATTTTTGGAAGTTCTGAATTTTTTTGTGAGCTATTATCTTTCATTTCACTTGAATTTTTGCAAGATTTGAAATTTTTGTGAGCTATTCTCTTTGTTTCACTTGGTTTTTTTTGGAAGATTTGAATTTTTGTGAGCTATTCTCTTTGTTTCCCTTTGTTTTTTGTTTTTTTGTTTTTTTTTGGGAAGACTTGCGTTTTTTGTGAGCTATTCTCTTCGTTTCAATTGAATTTTTGGAAGTTATGCATTTTTTGTGATGTAGTCTCTTCGTTTCACTTGGTTTTTTGGAAGATTTGAATTTTTTGTGAGCTATTCTCTTTATTTCCCTTTGATTTTTTTGGAAGACTTGCATTTTTTGTGAGCTATTCTCTTCGTTTCAATTGAATTTTTGGAAGTTATGCATGATGCATTTTTTGGGAGATTTGATTTTTTTTGTGAGCTATTCTCTTCTTTTCCTTTGAATTTTTTTTGCAAGACTTGCATTTTTTGTGAGCTATTCTCTTCGTTTCAATTGAATTTTTGGAAGTTTTGAATTTTTTGTGATCTATTCTTCTTTGTTTCACTTATATTTTTGAGAGATTTGAAATTTTTGTGAGATATTCTCTTCGGCTCAAATTTCTACGGAAGTGCAATACTTGGACTAATAACTTATATAGGGGAGGTGTTGTTCGCGGAAGCTCCCCCATGCCCCTCTAATGGAATCAGTGCTGGTGATCCCGTTTTGAAATCCGACAGACGGATGGATGATTAGGTCGGATTTCAAAACGGGATCAGCAGCACTGATTCCATTATAGGGGCATGAAGCCACCTGATTGCTATGCGTGGGCTGCTCAAAGTCTCATCTTTCAGGTCGCTCGACGGCGCAAGTCGGAAATGGTTCGGCAGCGGTTGTCGTTCCAATGCGTCGTCGCAGCGACATGGAAGGCGATCTTCGGGTCAGCCCCTGTCTAGCTCTTGGGTTGCTTTGGTACAAGCGATCTGCTATGTACTTTCCGCGAACACCTATCCCGGTACTCGTTAGCTATGTGTTGGCTCTAGCACGCATGGAACGCAGAGATGCGGCCTTCACAGGGAGTTGGCCTGAAACAGTTCCGTGCCTTGCGAATGGAGCCGCGTATAGCTTTTCGGTCGTTTGGATAGGTGCCCCTCCAAGTGAATGAGTGTTGGTGCTCGGACGGATTTGCCGCTCGGATTTAAAAATGTGAGCAGCAGCACAGATTCTATTGGAGGGGCATGAAGCCACCCAATTTTTATGCGTGGGCTCCCTTGGGTCGTGTCTTTTGGGTCACTCGATGGCGGAAGTCAGAGAAGGGTTCGACAGCGGTAGTCGTTCCAGCGCGTCGTCATAGTGATACTGAAGTCGATCTGTGGGCGAGCCCCCGTCTAGCTCTTGGGTCTGCATGTCGCAAGAAGATTTGAATTTTTTGAGTTAAGTCTCTTCGTTTCACTTGAATTTTTGCGAGATTTGAATTTTGTTTGTTGCGAGGTAGTAAAATTCTCTTCGTTTTGACTTGAAGTTTTGGATTTTTTGTGAGCTATTCTCTTCGTTTTTCCTTGGTTTTTGTTTTGGAAGACTTGAATTTTTTGTGGGCTATTATTTTATTCTTTTCACTTGAATTTTTGGAAGTTTTGAATGTTTTTGTGAGCTATTCTCTTCGTTTTCACTTGAATGTTTGCAAGATTTGAATTTTTTGTGAGCTATTCTGTTTGTTTCACTTGGTTTTTTTGGAAGATTTGAATTTTTTGTGAGCTATTCTGTTTTGTTTCCCTTGATTTTTTTGTAAGACTTGCATTTTTTGTGAGCTATTCTCTTCGTTTCAATTGAATATTTGGAAGTTGTGCATTTTTTGTGATTGTAGTCTCTTCGTTTCACTTGCATTTTTGGGAGATTTGATTTTATTTGTGAGCTATTCTCTTTTTTTTCCCTTGATTTTTTTGTGAGCTATTCTCTTCGTTTCAATTGAATTTTTGGAATTTCTGAATTTTTTGTGATCTATTCTTTTTGTTTCACTCGTATTTTTGAAAGATTTGAAATTTTTGTGAGATATTCTCGTCGGCTCAAATTTCTACGGAAGTGCAAGACTTGGACTAATAACTTATATAGGGGAGGTGTTGTCCGCGGAATCTCCCCCATGCCCCTCTAATAGAATCAGTGCTGGTGATCCCGTTTTGAAATCCGACAGACGGACGGATGATTAGGTCAGATTTCAAAACGCGATCAGCAGCACTGATTCCATTAGAGGGGCATGAAGCCACCTGATTGCTATGCGGGGGCTGCTCAAAGTCCCGTCTTTCGAAGGTCGCTCGACGGTGCAAGTCGGAAAGGGTTCGGCAGCGGTTGTCGTTCCAATGCGTCGTCGCAGTGACATGGAAGGCGATCTTCGGGTCAGCCCCCGTCTAGCTTTTGGGTTGCTTTGGTACAAGCGATCTGCTATGTACTTTCCGCGAACCCCTATCCGGGTACTCGTTAGCTATGCGTTGGCTCTTGCATGCGTGGAACGAAGAGATGCGGCCTTCACAGGGAGTTGGCCGGAAATAGTTCTGCTCTTGTGAATGGAGCCGCGTATATAGCTTTTGAGTCGTTTGGGTAGGTGCGCCCCTCCAAGAGAATCAGTGCTGGTGCTCGGACGGATTGGTAGCTCGGATTTAAAATATGAACACTAGCACTGATTCTATTGGAGGGGCGCATTAGGCCACCCGCTTGCTATGCGGGGGCTGTCCAGGGTCGTAACTTTTGGGTCAGTCGACGGTGCACTTCGGAAAGGGTTCGACAGCGGTTGTCGTTCCAACACATCGTCGCATTGACAAGAAAGGCGATCTTCGGGTCAGCCCCCGTCTAGCTCCCGGGTCACTTGGTACAAGCTACTTGCTATGTCGCTTCGACTTCCGATACTTGAGTGCGCAATGGCTCAAGATGCTTTGCATTGGAATCAGTTAGTTATCATATGTGTCGGCGGATTGGATCTCAAGTCAATCTAGGCGGGTGCGACATTAGTTGCTAAGTCTCGATCGAAAACGATTTGGATTCATCTAGATGCATTGTTATCTGACTTGAGGAACTATGCGAGCGAGTTGGGTTACCTCCTCGTGGATATGTTGGATACGCGTTATGACGGATAAGATGATGGATTGCGGTAAGAATGACGAATTTTTGGAAGATGAATTATTTTGGTGAGCCATGTTCTTTGTTTTACTTGAATTTCTGGAAGATTTGAATTTTGTTTTCTAGCTATTCTTTTCGTTTTCCTAGATTTTTTCGAAAGACTTGAATTTTTTGTGATCTATTCTGTTCGTTTCACTTGAATTTTTGGAAGATTTGATTTTTTGTGAGCTTTTTGTCATCGTTTCACTTGAATTTTTGGAAGATTTGAATTTTTTGGGAGCCAGTTTCTTCGGCTTAAATTTCCACTCAAGAGCAAGACTCGGACTAATAACTTATATAGGGGAGGAGTTGTGTGTTGTTCGCGGAAGCTCCCCCATACCCCTCTTATAGAATCATTGCCGGTGATCGGACGGATGTGTAGGTCGGATTTCAAAATGGGATCACCAGCACTGATTCTATTAGAGGGGCATGAAGCCACTTGATTGCTATGCGGGGGCTGCCCAAAGTCCTGTCTTTCGGGTCGCTCGACGGTGCAAGTCGGAAAGGGTTCGGCAGCGGTTGTCGTTCCAATGCGTCGTCGCAGTGATATGGAAGGCAATCTACGGGTCAGCCCCTGTCTAGCTTTCGGGTCACTTTGGTACAAGTGATTTGCTATGTACTTTCCGCGAACCCTATCCACGTACTCGTTAGCTACGCGTTGGCTCTTACACGAGTGGAACGGAGAGATGCGGCCTTCACAGGGAGTTGGCCGGAGATAGTTCTGTTTTTGTGAATGGAGCCGCGTATAGCTTTTGAGTCGTTTGGGTAGGTGCCCCCCTCCAAGAGAATCAGTGCTGGGTATCTCGGATTTAAAATCTGAGCACTAGCGCTGATTCTATTGGAGGGGCGCATTAGGCCACCCGCTTTCTATGCGGGGCCTGTCCAGGATCGTGTCTTTTGTGTCAGTCGACGTTGCAAGTAGGAAAGGGTTCGACAGCGGTTGTCGTTCCAACGCATCGTCGCATTGACAAGAAACGCAATTTTTGGGTCAGCCCCCGTCTAGCTCCCGGGTCGCTTGGCACAAGCGATTTGCTCTGTCGCATGCTGCATTAAGATTTGAATTTTTTGTTTGCTATTCTCATTTTTGTTTCATTGGAAGATTCGAATTTTTTGCGATCTCCTCTTTTGTTTCCTTTGATTTTTTTTTGGAAGATTTTAATTTTTTGTGAGCCTACTCTCTTCGATTCACTTGAGTTTTTGGAAGAAATGGATTTTTTTGGTGAGCTATGTTCTTTCTTTTACTTGAAGTTTTGGAAAATTTGAATGTTTTGCTAGTTGTTCTTTTCGTTTCCCTTCGATTTTTTCGGAAGACCTGAATTTTTTGTGAGCTATTCTGTTCGTTTCACTTGAATTTTTTGAAGATTTGATTTTTTTGTGAGCTTTTTCCTCATCGTTTCACTTGAATTTTTGGAAGATTTGAATTGTTTGGGAGCCATTCTCAACGGCTCAAATTTCTACGGAAGAGAAAGACCCGGACTAATAACTTATATAGGGGAGTAGTAGTTCGCGGAAGCTCCCCCATGCCCCTCTAATAGAATCAGAGCTTGTGCGCGGACGGATGAGTAAGTCGGATTTAAAATCGGATCACTAGCACTGATTCTATTAGAGGGGCATGAAGCCACCTGATTGCTATGCGGGGGCTGCCCAAAGTCCTGTCTTTCGGGTCACTCAACGGTGCAAGTCGGAAAGTGTTCGGCAGCGGTTGTCGTTCGAATGTGTCGTCGCAGTGACATGGAAGGCAATCTTCGGGTCAGCCCCCGTCTAGCTTTCGGTTCGCTTTGGTACAAGCGATTTGCTATGTACTTTCCGCGAATCCTATCCGGGTACTCGTTAGCTATGCGTTGGTTCTTGCATGCGTGGAACGGAGAGATGCGGCCTTCACAGGGAGTTGGCCGGAGATAGTTCCGTTCTTGTGAATGGACCGGCGTATAGCTTCTGAGTCGTTTGGGTAGGTGCGGCCCTCCAAGAGAATCAGTGCTGGTGCTTGGACGGATTGGTAGCTCAGATATAAAATTTGAGCACTAGCACTGATTCTATTGGAGGGGCGCATTAGGGCACCCGTTTGCTATGCGGGGGCTGCCCATGCCCATGGTAGTGTCTTTTGTGTCACTCGACGGTGCAAGTTGGAAAGGGTTCGACAGCGGTTGACGTTCAAATGTTTCGTTGTAGTGACATGGAAGACAATTACTGGGTCAGCCCCCGTCTAGCTCTTGGGTCACTTTGCTGCAAGTGATTAATTCGGTTTTGGATGGATAAAATCCCTTTGTGAAAGGTGGCATGGCGTTTGTTGGAGAAAATTGATTAAGTCGGAGCATTGGCCTCGGGCCATTGTGAGGACTGTCGATTTCTTCAGGTACAACACTTGTTTGCCTAGTAACAGAGTTGACATGTAATTCGGCATTGCTCTCGATTGTTCTCGGAGTTGTACCTCCGGAACTTTTGGATCTTGCCCCTTCACTCCATTTCATCCTCTTTGCTTGGATGAACGTGTGCACTTGTACCCCTTTCCGAGATGGTAGGCGCGATAATAAATTGCGGAGTGAGCATTTCTTGTAGTTCTGCCCAGCCCTTGTGCAGTTGGAAGTTCTCATCTTCATATTTAGTTGAATTTTGCCACGCACGAGTGTCGTAGAGAATTGCGACAGTGTGTATGTCATTTGTTTGACTGAAAGATGCGCTTGTTCCGAAGTTTACGACAGTTGCATTTGCCATGGGCCTTGGCACTTGGCACGTTCCATCTTTGCGATACATGAGCTCCGACAGTAACAAGTGTTGGGAATCGTTGCACGTAAGGTGAGTGTCCTGCTTTCATATTTCATCGTTGTCCCACTCTCCACCCTTTAAGCCTTTCCTAGTGTTTTTAGCGTGGCCCGGAGTGCGATGAAAGGTTGGTTGCCTTGTACACAAGTGCGGTCTTGGCCATCTCGTCTTCATTTTCTACGAGGCACTATCGTCTTGCTCTGGTTTGCAGGGCAAAGTCCTCTCTGTCTGTGGAGTTAAACTTGCAGACGAGTATGGCCAAGGCTTTTGGTTGGATGCGGAAACCGTTAAGGCTGTCGAGACGGGAGTTGTCGTGC
>BSBK01013253.1:17500-50000 GCA_027943335.1 Chamaecyparis obtusa
CGCGGGCGAGCTGGGCGTGGCTACACGTATGACCCGAATGTAATTTTTTTTTTTTTTTTTTTTTTTTTTTTTAACTCTGGTATTTTCGTTCTTATCCTCGTACGGAGCCTCCTTTGTTCATTTTTTTTCCGCGAGTTTCGACCCCGCCCGGGAGCGAGCTCGGCGCCGATCCCGCCCCGCCGCTCCCCGGAGAGCTCGACCGGTTCGGTTCCGCTCGGATCGGACCCCGCCCGCGAGCGCCGCTCGGCTCGACGAGCTCGATGGGGATCCCGTCCGCGGGCGAGCTGGGCGTGGCTACACGTATGACCCGATTGTAATTTTTTTTTTTTTTTTTTTTTTTTTTTTAACTCTGGTTTTTTCGTTCTTATCCTCGTACGGAGCCTCCTTTGTTCATTTTTTTCCCGCGAGTTTCGACCCCGCCCGGGAGCGAGCTCGGCGCCGATCCCGCCCCGCCGCTCCCCGGAGAGCTCGACCGGTTCGGTTCCGCTCGGATCGGACCCCGCCCGCGAGCGCCGCTCGGCTCGACGAGCTCGATGGGGATCCCGTCCGCGGGCGAGCTGGGCGTGGCTACACGTATGACCCGAATGTAATTTTTTTTTTTTTTTTTTTTAAAACTCTGGTTTTTTCGTTCTTATCCTCGTACGGAGCCTCCTTTGTTCATTTTTTTTCCGCGAGTTTCGACCCCGCCCCGGAGCGAGCTCGGCGCCGATCCCGCCCCGCCGCTCCCCGGAGAGCTCGACCGGTTCGGTTCCGCTCGGATCGGACCCCGCCCGCGAGCGCCGCTCGGCTCGACGAGCTCGATGGGGATCCCGTCCGCGGGCGAGCTGGGCGTGGCTACACGTATGACCCGAAAGTTTTTTTTTTTTTTTTTTTTTTTTTTTTTTTTTTTTTTTTTTTTTTTTAACTCTGGTTTTTTCGTTCTTATCCTCGTACGGGGCCTCCTTTGTTCATTTTTTTTCCGCGAGTTTCGACCCCGCCCGGGAGCGAGCTCGGCGCCGATCCCGCCCCGCCGCTCCCCGGAGAGCTCGACCGGTTCGGTTCCGCTCGGATCGGACCCCGCCCGCGAGCGCCGCTCGGCTCGACGAGCTCGATGGGGATCCCGTCCGCGGGCGAGCTGGGCGTGGCTACACGTATGACCCGAATGTAATTTTTTTTTTTTTTTTTTTTTTTTTTTTTTAACTCTGGTTTTTTCGTTCTTATCCTCGTACGGAGCCTCCTTTGTTCATTTTTTTCCCGCGAGTTTCGACCCCGCCCGGGAGCGAGCTCGGCGCCGATCCCGCCCCGCCGCTCCCCGGAGAGCTCGACCGGTTCGGTTCCGCTCGGATCGGACCCCGCCCGCGAGCGCCGCTCGGCTCGACGAGCTCGATGGGGATCCCGTCCGCGGGCGAGCTGGGCGTGGCTACACGTATGACCCGAATGTAATTTTTTTTTTTTTTTTTTTTTAAAACTCTGGTTTTTTCGTTCTTATCCTCGTACGGAGCCTCCTTTGTTCATTTTTTTTCCGCGAGTTTCGACCCCGCCCGGGAGCGAGCTCGGCGCCGATCCCGCCCCGCCGCTCCCCGGAGAGCTCGACCGGTTCGGTTCCGCTCGGATCGGACCCCGCCCGCGAGCGCCGCTCGGCTCGACGAGCTCGATGGGGATCCCGTCCGCGGGCGAGCTGGGCGTGGCTACACGTATGACCCGAATGTAATTTTTTTTTTTTTTTTTTTTTTTTTTTAACTCTGGTTTTTTCGTTCTTATCCTCGTACGGAGCCTCCTTTGTTCATTTTTTTTCCGCGAGTTTCGACCCCGCCCGGGAGCGAGCTCGGCGCCGATCCCGCCTCGCCGCTCCCCGGAGAGCTCGACCGGTTCGGTTCCGCTCGGATCGGACCCCGCCCGCGAGCGCCGCTCGGCTCGACGAGCTCGATGGGGATCCCGTCCGCGGGCGAGCTGGGCGTGGCTACACGTATGACCCGAATGTAATTTTTTTTTTTTAATTTTTTTTTTAACTCTGGTTTTTTCGTTCTTATCCTCGTACGGAGCCTCCTTTGTTCATTTTTTTTCCGCGAGTTTCGACCCCGCCCGGGAGCGAGCTCGGCGCCGATCCCGCCCCGCCGCTCCCCGGAGAGCTCGACCGGTTCGGTTCCGCTCGGATCGGACCCCGCCCGCGAGCGCCGCTCGGCTCGACGAGCTCGATGGGGATCCCGTCCGCGGGCGAGCTGGGCGTGGCTACACGTATGACGCGAATGTATTTTTTTTTTTTTTTTTTTTTTTTTTAACTCTGGTTTTTTCGTTCTTATCCTCGTACGGAGCCTCCTTTGTTCATTTTTTTTCCGCGAGTTTCGACCCCGCCCCGGAGCGAGCTCGGCGCCGATCCCGCCCCGCCGCTCCCCGGAGAGCTCGACCGGTTCGGTTCCGCTCGGATCGGACCCCGCCCGCGAGCGCCGCTCGGCTCGACGAGCTCGATGGGGATCCCGTCCGCGGGCGAGCTGGGCGTGGCTACACGTATGACCCGAAAGTAATTTTTTTTTTTTTTTTTTTTTTTTTTAACTCTGGTTTTTTCGTTCTTATCCTCGTACGGGGCCTCCTTTGTTCATTTTTTTTCCGCGAGTTTCGACCCCGCCCGGGAGCGAGCTCGGCGCCGATCCCGCCCCGCCGCTCCCCGGAGAGCTCGACCGGTTCGGTTCCGCTCGGATCGGACCCCGCCCGCGAGCGCCGCTCGGCTCGACGAGCTCGATGGGGATCCCGTCCGCGGGCGAGCTGGGCGTGGCTACACGTATGACCCGAATGTAATTTTTTTTTTTTTTTTTTTTTTTTTTTTAACTCTGGTTTTTTCGTTCTTATCCTCGTACGGAGCCTCCTTTGTTCATTTTTTTTCCGCGAGTTTCGACCCCGCCCGGGAGCGAGCTCGGCGCCGATCCCGCCCCGCCGCTCCCCGGAGAGCTCGACCGGTTCGGTTCCGCTCGGATCGGACCCCGCCCGCGAGCGCCGCTCGGCTCGACGAGCTCGATGGGGATCCCGTCCGCGGGCGAGCTGGGCGTGGCTACACGTATGACGCGAATGTATTTTTTTTTTTTTTTTTTTTTTTTTTAACTCTGGTTTTTTCGTTCTTATCCTCGTACGGAGCCTCCTTTGTTCATTTTTTTTCCGCGAGTTTCGACCCCGCCCGGGAGCGAGCTCGGCGCCGATCCCGCCCCGCCGCTCCCCGGAGAGCTCGACCGGTTCGGTTCCGCTCGGATCGGACCCCGCCCGCGAGCGCCGCTCGGCTCGACGAGCTCGATGGGGATCCCGTCCGCGGGCGAGCTGGGCGTGGCTACACGTATGACCCGAATGTAATTTTTTTTTTTTTTTTTTTTTTAACTCTGGTTTTTTCGTTCTTATCCTCGTACGGAGCCTCCTTTGTTCATTTTTTTTCCGCGAGTTTCGACCCCGCCCGGGAGCGAGCTCGGCGCCGATCCTGCCCCGCCGCTCCCCGGAGAGCTCGACCGGTTCGGTTCCGCTCGGATCGGACCCCGCCCGCGAGCGCCGCTCGGCTCGACGAGCTCGAATGGGATCCCGTCCGCGGGCGAGCTGGGCGTGGCTACACGTATGACCCGAATGTAATTTTTTTTTTTTTTTTTTTTTTTTTTAACTCTGGTTTTTTCGTTCTTATCCTCGTACGGAGCCTCCTTTGTTCATTTTTTTTCCGCGAGTTTCGACCCCGCCCGGGAGCGAGCTCGGCGCCGATCCCGCCTCGCCGCTCCCCGGAGAGCTCGACCGGTTCGGTTCCGCTCGGATCGGACCCCGCCCGCGAGCGCCGCTCGGCTCGACGAGCTCGATGGGGATCCCGTCCGCGGGCGAGCTGGGCGTGGCTACACGTATGACCCGAATGTAATTTTTTTTTTTTAATTTTTTTTTAAACTCTGGTTTTTTCGTTCTTATCCTCGTACGGAGCCTCCTTTGTTCATTTTTTTTCCGCGAGTTTCGACCCCGCCCGGGAGCGAGCTCGGCGCCGATCCCGCCCCGCCGCTCCCCGGAGAGCTCGACCGGTTCGGTTCCGCTCGGATCGGACCCCGCCCGCGAGCGCCGCTCGGCTCGACGAGCTCGATGGGGATCCCGTCCGCGGGCGAGCTGGGCGTGGCTACACGTATGACGCGAATGTATTTTTTTTTTTTTTTTTTTTTTTTTTAACTCTGGTTTTTTCGTTCTTATCCTCGTACGGAGCCTCCTTTGTTCATTTTTTTTCCGCGAGTTTCGACCCCGCCCCGGAGCGAGCTCGGCGCCGATCCCGCCCCGCCGCTCCCCGGAGAGCTCGACCGGTTCGGTTCCGCTCGGATCGGACCCCGCCCGCGAGCGCCGCTCGGCTCGACGAGCTCGATGGGGATCCCATCCGCGGGCGAGCTGGGCGTGGCTACACGTATGACCCGAAAGTAATTTTTTTTTTTTTTTTTTTTTTTTTTTTAATTTAACTCTGGTTTTTTCGTTCTTATCCTCGTACGGGGCCTCCTTTGTTCATTTTTTTTCCGCGAGTTTCGACCCCGCCCGGGAGCGAGCTCGGCGCCGATCCCGCCCCGCCGCTCCCCGGAGAGCTCGACCGGTTCGGTTCCGCTCGGCTTGATCAGCTCTGGTCGCTAGATCACTTGACAAAATTAGGTCAACAGGCAGATCAACTCGGGTCACCAACTAGATCAACTCAGGTCGCAAACTAGATCATCTCGGGTGGCTAGATCAACTCTGCTCGCTAGTCGGTAACTCATACTGCCATAATAAATTAGGTCACTACAACGACTCTGGTCGCTCGGTCGACTAAGGTGACTCAGGTCACTGGGTGGACTTGGTCGACTCGGTCGACTCGATCGACTCGGGTCACCGAGTTGACTCAGGTAGCCAAATCGACTCAGGTCGAGTCAGTCACCTGACCGACCCGGTCGACTCGGGTCGACGCAGTCAACTTGAGTCAACTCAGTTGACTTGGATCACCGGGTCGACTAGGGTGACTTAGGTCGACTCAGCTGACTCGGTTGACTCAGGTCGACTCAAGTCGACTTGGGTTGTCGGATCTACTCGGGCCTCTAGATTGCACGGGTCACTAGATCAACTCAAGTTGCTAGCGAGATCAGCTCAGGTCACCACACAGGTAACCAACTAGATCAACTCGGGTCACTAGATCAGCTTGGGTCACCAGCTAGATCAGCTCTAGTCGCTAGATCACCTGACAAAATCAGGTCACTAACTAGATCAGCCTGGGTCACCAACCATTTCATCTTAGGTCGCCAACTAGATCAGCTTAGGTCGCTAACTAGATCAACTCAGGTCGCCAGATCAGCTCTGGTTGCCAGCCAAAAACTTTGACTGCCATAATAAATTGGGTCACCACAGCGACTCGGGTCACCAGGTCGACTCGGTTGACTCGGGTCACCAGGTCGACTTGGTTGAATCAGGTCACTGGGTCGACTCGGTCGACTCGATGGACTTGGGTCACCAGGTCGACTTGGTTGACTCAGGTCACCGGGTCGACTCAGTCACCTGACTGACTCGGTCGACTCGGGATGACTCAGTTGACTCAGGTCATCAGATCGACTCGAGTCACCAAGTTGACTCGGGTCACCGGGTCGACTTGGGTTGTCAGATCGACTCGGGCCTCTGGATCAGTACGGGTCACTGGATCAACTCAAGTCGCTAGCGAGATCAACTCAGGTCACCACACGGGTCGCCAACTAGATCAACTCACATCGCCAGATCAGCTTGGGTCACCAACCAGATCAACTCTGGTCGCTAGATCACCTGACAAACTTAAGTCACCAGCCAGATTAGCTTAGGTCACCAGCCAGTAACTCTGACTACCATAATAAATTAGGTCACCACAGTGACTCAGGTAACTGGGTTGACTCAGTCGACTCAGGTCGACTCAGTTGACTCAGGTCACCGGGTCGACTCGATCGACTCAGTTGACTCGATTCACCGGGTTGACTTAGGTTACTGGGTTGACACGATCGACTCAGTTGACTCAGGTCATTGGGTGGACTCCGTTGACTTAATCGACTCAGGTCACCGGGTTGACTCAGTCACCTGACTGACTCGGGTCGACTTGGTTGACTCGGGTCACAAGGTCGACTTGGTTGACTCGGGTCATCAGGTCGACTTGGTTGATTCGGGTCATCGGGTCGACTCGGTTGAGTCGGGTCACCAGGTCGACTCAGGTCGACTTGGGTTACCAGATCGACTCAGGCCTCTGGATCAGGATGGGTTACTGGATCAACTCAAGTTGCTAGCAAGATCAACTTAGGTCACCACACGGGTCACCAACTAGATCAACTCTGGTCGCCAGATTAGCTTGGGTCACCAACCAGATCAACTCTGGTCTCCAGATCACCTAACAAAATTAGGTCACTAGCAACTTGGGTCACTGGGTCGACTCAATTGACTCAGGTCACCGGGTGAACTCGGTCGACTCAGTTGACTCGGGTCACCGGGTCGACTCGGTTGACTCGGGTCATTGGGTCGACTCGGTCGAGTCAGGTCACCAGGTCGACTCGATCGAGTCGGGTCATCGGGTCGACTCAGGTCGTCGGGTTGACTCAGGTCAACTCGGTTGACTCAGGTCACCGGGTCGACTCGGTTGACTTGGGTCACCGCATCGACTTGGTTGACTCAGGTCACTGCGTCGACTCGGTTGACTCGGGTCATCGGGTTGACTCGGTTGACTCGGGTCATCGGGTCGACTCGGTTGACTCAGGTCACTGGGTTGACTCAATTGACTCAGGTCACTGGGTCGACTCGGTTGACTCGGGTCACCGAGTCAACTCGAATCGACTTGGGTTGCCGGATCGACTCAGGCCTCTAGATTGGGATGGGTCACTAGATCAACACAAGTCGCTAGTGAGATCAACTCAGGTCACCACACGGGTCACCAACTAGATCAACTCAGGTCACCAAATCAGATTGGGTCACTAGCCAGATCAGCTCTGGTCGCCAGATCACCTCACAAAATTAGGTCGACAGCCAAATCAGCTTAGGTTGCCAACTAGATCAATTCAGGTCACCAGATCAGCTCTAGTCACCAGCCAGTAACTCTGACTGCCATAATAAATTAGGTCACCATAGTGACTCAGGTCGCTGGGTCGACTCGATCGACTCGGGTCACCAGGTCAACTCGGTTGACACGGGTCACTGGGTCGACTCGGTCGACTCTGTTGACTCGAGTCACCGGGTTGACTCGGTCGACTCAGGTCACTAGGTCGACTTAGGTCGACTCAGTCACCTGACTGACTCGGTCGACTTGGGTCGACTTGGTTGCCTCGAGTCATCGTGTTAACTCAGTTGACTCAGGTCATCGGGTCAACTCAGTTGACTCCGGTCATTGGGTCAACTCAGTTGACTCAAGTCATCAGGTCAACTTAGTTGACTCAGGTCACTGGGTCGAGTCGGTCGACGCGGTTGACTCAGGTCACCAGGTCGACTTGGGTTGCCGGATCGACTCGGGCCTCTAGATCAAGATGGATCATCGGGTCAACTCAAGTTACTAGCGAGATCAACTCAGGTCACCACATGGGTCGCCAACTAGATCAACTTGGGTCACCAGATTAGCTTGGGTCACCAGCTAGATCAGCTCTGGTCGCCATATCAGCTTATGTCACCAACTAGATCAACTCAGGTCGCCAGCCAATAACTTTGACTGCCATAATAAATTGGGTCACCATAGTGACTCGGGTCGCTAGGTCAACTTGGTTGACTCAGGTCATAGGGTCGACTCGGTTGACTCAGTTGACTCAGGTCATTGGGTCGACTCAGTTGACTCATGTCACTGGGTCGACTCGAGTCACCAGGTCGACTCGGTTGACTCAGGTCACTAGGTCGACTCGGGTCAACTCAGTCACCTTACTAACTTAGGTAGACTTGGTTGACTTGGGTCACCAGGTCAACTTAGGTCATCAGGTCAACACGGTTGACTCAGGTCACTAGGTCAACTCTGTCGACTCAGGTCACCAAGTCAGCTGGGTCGACTTAGTCAACTCTGGTCACCGGGTCGACTCAGTTGATTCGAGTCACCGGGTCACTGGGTCGACTCGGTTGGCTCGGGTCATCGAGTTGACCAGGTTGACTCGGGTCACTGGGTCGACTCGGTGGACTCGAGTCGACTCGATTGACTCAGGTCGAGTTGGGTTGCCGGCTCGACTCGGGCCTCTGGATCGGGATGGGTCACTGGATCAACTCAAGTCGCTAGCGAGATCAACTCAGGTCACCACACGGATCACCAACTAGATTTACTCAGGTCGCCATATCAGCTTGGGTCACCAACCAGATCAGCTCTTGTCACCAGATCACCTGACAAAATTAGTTCACCAACCAGATCAGGTTAGGTCACCAATTAGATCAACTCAGGTCGCTAGATTAGCTCTGGTCGCCAGTGAGTAACTCCGACTGCCATAATAAATTGGGTCACCACAAAAACCCTGGTCGCTGGGTCGACTCAGTCAACTCAGTCAACTTGATCAACTCGGGTCACCGGGTCAACTCGGGTCATCGGGTCAACTCGGGTCACTGGGTCGACTCGGTCGACGTGGGTCACCGAGTCGACTTGGGTTGCCGAATCAACTTAGGCCTCGAGTCGACTTGGGTTGACACGGGTCGACCTAGTCGACTCAGGTCACTAGGTTGACTCAATTGATTCAGGTCACTAGGTCAACTCAGTCGACTCTGGTTTACTCGGGTCGACTCGGTCACCTGACCGACTCGGGACACCACGTCGACTCAGTCGACTCGGTTGACTCGGGTCATCGAGTCGACTCGGTTGACTCGGGTCATCGAGTCGACTCGGTTGACTCAGGTCACTCGGTCAACTCGATAGACTCGGGTCACCGAGTCGACTTGGGTTGCCGGATTGACTCAGGCCTCTGGATCAGGACGGGTCACTGGATCAACTCAAATCGCTAGCAAGATCAACTCAGGTCACCACACGGGTCGCCAACTAGATCAACTTGAGTCACCAAATCAACTTGGGTCACCAGCCAGATCAGCTCTGGTCTCCAGATGACCTGACAAAATTAGGTCACTAGCCAGATCAGCTTAGGTCACCCACTAGATCAATTCAGGTTGCCAGCTCAGCTCTGGTCGCCAGCTAGTAACTTTAACTGCCATAATAAATTAGGTCACCACAGCGACTTGGGTCACTGGGTCGACTCAGTTGACTCGGGTCATCGGGTCAACTCGGTCGACTCAGTTGACTTGGGTCACCAGGTCGACTCGGTTGACTCGAGTCATTGGGTCGACTCAGTTGACTCGGGTCACTGGGTCGACTCAATTGAGTCAGGTCACTGGGTCGACTCGGTCAACTTAGGTCATCGGGTCGACTCAGTCACCTAACCGACTCGGTCGACTCAGGTCGACTCGGATCACCGGGTTGAATCGATCGACTTGGTTGACTCGGGTCACCGCGTCAACTCAGTTGACTCGGGTCGACTCGGTTGACTCAGGTCACTGGGTTGACTCAGTTGACTCAGGTCACCGGGTCGACTCGATTGACTCAGGTCACCGGGTCGACTCGGGTCACCGGGTCAACTCGGTTGACTCGGATGATCGAGTCGACTCGGTCGACTCGGATCGACTTGGGTTGTTGGATCAACTCAAGCCTCTAGATCAGGATGGGTCACTAGATCAACACAAGTCGCTAGCGAGATCAACTCAGGTCACCACACAGGTCGCCAACTAGATCAACTCGAGTCGCCAGATCAGATTGGGTCACCAGCCAGATCAGCTCTGGTTGCTAGATCACCTCACAAAATTAGGTCGACAGCCAAATTAGCTCTGGTCACTAGATCACCTCACAAAATTAGGTCGACAACCAGATCAGCTTAGGTTGCCAACTAGATCAATTCAGGTCGCTAGATCAACTCTGGTCGCTAGCCAATAACTTTGACTGCCATAATAAATTGGGTCACCACAGCGACTCGGGTCGCTGGGTCGACTCGGTCGAGTCGGGTCACTGGGTCGACTTGGTTGACTTAGGTCACTAGGTCAACTCGGTCGACTCAGTTGACTCAGGTCACCGGGTTGACTCGGTTGACTCAAGTCACCGGGTCGACTTAGGTCGACTCGGTTGACTTGGGTCACCAGGTCGACTCAATTGACTCAGGTCATCGGGTCAACTCAGTTGACTCAGGTCATCGAGTCGACTCGATCGACTCGGGTCACTAGGTTGACTCGGTCGACGCGGTTGACTCAAGTCACCGGGTTGACTTGGGTTGCCGGATCGACTTAGGCCTCTAAATCGGGATGAGTCACTTGGTCAACTCAAGTCGCTAGCGAGATCAACTCAGGTCACCACACGGGTCGCCAACTAGATCAACTCAGGTCACCACACGGGTCGCCAACTAGATCAACTCAGGTCGCCAGATCAGCTTGGGTCACCAGCTAGATCAGCTCTGGTCACCAGATCACCTAACAAAATTAGGTCACCAGCCAGATCAGCTTATGTCACCAACTAGATCAACTCGGGTCGCCAGCCAGTAACTTCGACTGCCATAATAAATTGGGTCACCACAGTGACTCAGGTCGCTGGGTCGACTCGGTTGACTCAGGTCACAGGGTCGACTCGGTTGACTCAAGTCATCGGGTCGACTCGGTTGACTCATGTCACTGGGTCAACTCAGGTCACCGGGTCGACTTAGTTGACTTAGGTCACCAGGTCGACTCAGTTGACTCAGGTCACCGAGTCGACTCGGGTCGACTCAGTCACCTTACTGACTTAGGTCAACTTGGTTGACTCAGGTCACCATGTCAACTCAGGTCATTGGGTTGACACGGTTGACTCGGGTCACTGGGTTAACTCTATCGACTCGGTTGACTCGGGTCACCGAGTCGACTCAGTCGACTCTGGTCACCGGGTCGACTTGGTTGATTCGGGTCACCGGGTCACTGGTCGACTCGGTTGGCTCGGGTCATCGGGTCGACTCGGGTCACTGGGTCGACTCGGTTGACTCAGGTCGACTGGGTCGACTTAGTCAACTCTAGTCACCGGGTCGACTCGGTTGATTCGGGTCACCGGGTCACTAGGTCGACTCGGTTGGCTCGGGTCATCGGGTCGACTCAGGTCACTGGGTCGACTCGGTTGACTCAGGTCGACTGGGTCGACTTAGTCGACTCTGGTCACCGGGTCGACTCGGTTGATTCAGGTCACCGGGTCACCGAGTCGACTCGGTTGGCTCAGGTCATCAGGTCGACTCGGTTGACTCGGGTTGCTAGCTCGACTTGGGTTGCTGGCTCGACTCGAGCCTCTAGATCGAGACGGGTCATTGGATCAACTCAAGTCGCTAGCGAGATCAACTCAGGTCACCACATGGGTCGGCAACTAGATTTACTCGAGTCACCATATCAGCTTGGGTCACCAACCAGATCAGCTCTTATCGCCAGATCACCTGACAAAATTAGTTCACCAGCCAGATCAGGTTAGGTCGCTAACTAGATCAACTCGGGGTGCTAGATCAGCTCTAGTCGCCAGTGAGTAACTCTGACTACCATAATAAATTAGGCCACCATAAAAACCCCGGTCGCTGGGTCGACTTGGTTGACTCAGGTCACCGGGTCGACTCAGTTGACTCGGGTCATTGGGTCGACTCGGTCAACTCGGGTCACCGGGTCGACTCGGGTCATCGGGTCACTGGGTCGACTCGGGTCACCGAGTCGACTTGGGTTGCTGGATTGACTCAAGCCTCGAGTCGACTTGGGTTGACACGGGTCGACCTAGTCAACTCAGGTCACCGGGTCGACTCAATTGATTCAGGTCACTAGGTTGACTCAGTCGACTCTGGTTGACTCGGGTCGACTTAGTCACCTGACCGACTCAGTTGACTCGGGTCACCACGTTGACTCGGTCGACTCGGTTGACTCAGGTCGACTCAGTTGACTCGGGTCATCGGGTCGACTCAGTTGACTCAGGTCACTCGGTCGATTCGGTTGACTCGGGTCACTTGGTCAACTCGGGTCGACTTAATCACCTGACTGACTTAGGTCGACTTAGTTGACTCGGGTCACCAGGTCGACTCAGTTGACTCAGGTCACTGGGTCAACTCTGTCGACTCAGGTCACCAGGTCGACTGGGTCAACTCAGTCGACTCAGGTCACCGGGTCGACTCATGGGTCGACTCGGTTGACTCAAGTCACTGGGTCGACTCGATTGACTCGGGTCGACTCGAGTGACTCGGGTCACCGGGTCAACTCGGGTTGACTCGGGCCTCTAGATCAGGAGGGGTCATTGGATCAACTCAAGTTTCTAGCGAGATCAACTCAAGTCACCACACGGGTCCCCAACTAGATTTACTCAGGTCACCATATCAGCTTGGGTCACCAGCCAAATCAACTCTTGTCGCCAAATCACCTGACAAAATTAGTTCGCCAGCTAGATCAGGTTAGGTCGCCAACTAGATCAACTCGGGTTGCTAGATCAGCTCTGGTCGCCAATGAGTAACTCCAACTGCCATAATAAATTAGGTCACCACAGAAACCCCAGTCGCTGGGTCGACTCGGGTCGACTCGATTGACTCGGGTCATTGGGTCGACTCGGTCAACTCGGGTCACCGGGTCGACTCGGTTGACTCAGGTCATCAGGTCGACTTGGGTCACTGGGTCGACTCGGGTCACCGAGTCGACTTGGGTTGCTGGATCGACTCAGGCCTCAAGTTGACTTGGGTTGACACGGGTCGACCTAGTCTACTAAGGTCTCCTGGTCGACTCGGGTCGACTCAATCGATTCAGGTCACTGGGTCGACTCAATCACCTGACTGACTCGGTCATCTCAGGTCACCATGTCGACTCGATTGACTCTTGTCATCGGGTTGACTCAGTTGACTCAGGTCACTGGGTCAACCGATTGACTCAGGTCACTGGGTCGACTCGGTCACCACACGGGTCACCAACTAGATCAAGTTAGGTAGCTAGCGAGATCAACTCAGGTCACCACACTGGTCCCCAACTAGATCAACTCGGATCGCCAGATCAGCTTGGGTCACCAGCCAGATCAGCTGTGGTCGCCAGATCAGCTTGGGTCACCACATTGACTCAGGTCGCCACATTACTTGGCCAACTCGGGTCACCAGCCAGATCAACTCAGGTGACTCGGTTGACTCAGGTTATCGGGTCGACTCGGGTCGACTTGGGTTGCCAGATCAACTCGGGCCTCGAGTCGACTTGGGTTGACTTGGGTCACCAGGTCGATGCGGGTTGTCAGGTCAACACGAGTCACCGGTTCGACATGGGTCGCCAGTTTGACACGGGTCACTGGGTCGACACGGGTCACTGGGTCGACGCGAGTCACTGGGTCGACGCGGGTCACTAGGTCGACGCAGGTCGCTGGGTTGACTCGGGTCGTCAAGTTGACTCGGGTCGCCGGGTCAACTCAGGTTATTGGATCGACTCGGGTCTCTAGATCAGGACAGGTCACTTGATCAACTCGGGTCACCACATGAGTCACCAATTAGATCAACTCAGGTCACCAGATCAGCTTGGGTCACTAGCCAAATCTGCTCTGGTCGCCAAATCACCTAACCGACTCGGGTCGCCAGCCAGATCAGCTTGGGTCACCACATCACCTGGCCAACTCGGTTCGCCAGATCAACTCAGGACACGACATCGACTCAGGTAGTTAGCTAGATCATCTCAGATCACCAGATCGCCCGATGAACTCAGGTCGGGTGGGGTCTCTAGATCGAGTCGAGTCACCAGATCAAGTCGGGTCCCGAGCCAGATCAACTCAGGTCACCACATCGACTCGGGTCACCAGCCAGATTAGGTCAGGTCACTAGATAGCCTGACCTACTTAGATCTCCAGTGAGTCTGTCCACTTTTTGAATGATTGACCCATACTCCTCTTCAAGTATTATCATAGTCAAGTCTCCGCTTCTAGCTCGACAATAAGAAGGGCGTGACTCCATGTATGGCCTGAGTGATTTTTTTTTAACTCTGGTTTTTTCATTCTTTTTGTCGTAGGGAGCCTCCTTTGTCTATTTTTTTTACAACTTTTGACCTCGCTCACGATCAAGCTAGGCCAACTCATTTAAACTTGGATCGCATAAATCTAATATGCACAATAGTAATGTTGATGAGTATGCAAACACATCAATGAAGTCATCTCAGTATGTCAAGTCCCCCAACTTAGATCACTCGAGTCGCATAAGTAACTCAGATAGCCATAATAAATTAGGTCACCATAGTGACTCGGGTCACTAGGTCGACTCAGGTCACGGGGTCGACTCGGGTCATCAAGTCAACTCAGGTTGCTGGGTTGACATAGCCGAATCGACTCAGGTCTTTGGATCGGGACGGGTCACTTGATCAACTCGTGTCGCTAGCCAAATCAACTTAGGTCATCACATGGGTCGCCAACTAGATCAACTCGGGTCGCTAGATCAGCTCTGGTCACCAGATCACCTGACCAACTTAGGTCGCCAACCAAATCAGCCTTGATCGCCACATTGACTCAGGTTGCCACATCACCTAGCCAACTTGGGTCGCCAGCCAGATCAACTCGAGTTGCCAGATCGACTCGGGACACCACATCGACTCAGGTAGTCAGCTAGATCATCTTGGATCCCTAGATCGCTCGATGAACTCAACTCAGGTGGGGTCTCTAGATCAAGTCGGGTCACCAGATCAAGTCGGGTCCTGAGCTAGATCAACTTAGGTCACCACATCGACTTAGGTCACCAGCCAGATCAGGTCCCTAGCCAGATCAACTCAGGTCACCACATCCAATATGCACAATAGTAATGCTGATGAGTATGCAAACTCATCAATGAAGTCATCTCAGTATGCCAAGTTGTCAAGTCCTCCAACTTAGATCAGTCGAGTCGCATAAGTAACTCCAACTACCATAATAAACTTAGATCACTCAGGTCGTTAGGTCGACTCGGGTTGCCGGCTTGACTCGGGTCTCTAGATCGCGATAGGTCGCTGGATCAACTCGGGTTGCTAGCTAGATTAACTCAAGTCACCACATCGACTTGGGTCATCACCTAGATCAGCTCAGGTTGCCACATCACCTAACCAACTCAGGTCAGGTCGGGTCACCAGATTAATTCGGGTCACCAGCCAGATCAACTTAGGTTGCCACATCAACTCGAGTATCCAGATAGATCAGCTCGGGTCACCAAATCACCTAACTAACTTAGGTCAGGTTGGGTTAGGTCTCCTGATCAGGTCGGGTCACCGGATCAACTCAGGTCGCTAATTAGATCAACTCGGGTCACTAACATGATCAACTCGGGTCAACACATCAGCTTATGTTGTTAACACATTCCAATATGCCAAGCTGTCTAGTTTGCTAGCTCGGATCACTCGAGTCGCATAAGTAACTCGTATTGCCAAAACAACTTGGGTCACCTAATTAACTCGAGTCATCAGATCGACTCGGGTCGCCAGATCGACTCGGGTCACCGGATCGACTCGAGTCCTCGAATCGACTCGGGTCACCGTATTGACGCAGGTCACCGGATCGACTCAGGTCTCCAGATCAGGATGGGTCGTCCGATCGACTCGGTTCATCGGATCGATTCGGGTATCCAGATAGATCAAATCAGGTCACCAAATCACCTGACTAACTTAGGTTAGGTCGGGTCTCTGGATCGAGTCGGGTCACCAGATCAAATTGGGTCTCCAGCCAGATCAACTCGGGTCAACACATCGACTCGAGTCACCAACCAGATCAACTTGGGTCGCCAGACCAACTCAGGTCAGGTCGGGTAAGGTCTCCAGATTGGGTCAAGTCGCGGGATCATTTCAGCTCGCCAGCCAGATCAACTCGAGTTGCTACATCGACTCGACTCGACTCGCCAACCAGATCAGCTCAGGTCATTAGATCACCTGACCAACTCGAGTCAGGTCGACGGATGAAGTCAGATCGCCAGATCAACTCAGGTCGCCAGCCAGATCAACTCAGATCATCACATCGACTTAGGTCGCCAGCCAAATCAGCTCGGGTCACCAAATCAACTCGGGTCACCAGCCAGATCAACTCGGGTTAACAAATTTGAGTTTTGACCCCACTCGCAAGCGAGCTAGGCTAACTCATTCAAACTTGGATCGCCTCAATCTAATATGCATAATAGTAATACTAACGAGTATGCAAACTCATCAATGAAGTCAACTAAGTATGCCAGCCTGATCAACTCAGGTCAACAAATTGACTCGGGTCACCAACCAGATCAACTCGGGTCACCAGATTGCCAGGCCAAGTTGGGTCGGGTCGGGTTGGGTCAGGTCTCTAGATCGGGTTGGGTCAGTTCTCTAGATCGGGTCGGGTTGCCAGATCAATTCTTGTCGCCAACCAGATCAACTCAGGTCGCCACATCGACTCGGGTCGTCAGCCAGATCAGCTCGGGTCACCACATCACCTAACCAACTCGGGTTAGGTCGGGTCACCCGATCAATTTGGGTCACTAAGTTGGGTGTGACTCCATGAATGGCACGAGTGGTTTTCTTTTTCAACTCTAGTTTTTTCATTCTTTTCATTGTACGAAGCCTCCTTTGTCTATTTTTTTAGGACTTTTGACCCCGCCCTGAGGATCGCCAACGAGCTCGACCGGATCCTGTCCGAGATCTTGCTCGTGAGCGAGCTCACCGGGATCCCGTCGCCAACGAGCTAGGCGTGACTCCATGGATGGCTCTAGTGATTTAAGTTTTTTATAACTTGAAAATTTTGTTCTTTTCCTTGTATAGAGCCTCCTTTATCCATTTTTTCCTACGAGTTTCGACCCCGCCAGCGACCTTGTTAAGTTCTCATCGCAGGTCTTGCCCTACTACCAACGAAAGCCTCCCAGCGGTTATATGAAATGACCCCGGGTCATTTCAACACTGCGTCTAACAATAACTAGTCAGACTGCATCAAATGATGTCCACCTCGATCCATGCCAACTCATTCAAACTTGGATCACCTCAATCTAATATGCACAATAGTAATGCTGACAAGTATGCCAACTCATCAATGAAGTCGCCTTAGCATGCCAAGCTGTCAAGTCCCCCAACTTGAATTACTCCAGTCGCATAAGTAATTCGGATCATTGGATCGACTCGCATCGCCGAGTCAACTCGGGTTTCTGGATCGACTCGAGTCCCCAAAACAACTTGGGTTGCCAGTCGGATCAACTCGGGTCACCATCCAGATCAACTCAGGTCGCAAGATCACCTGACTAACTTAGATTGACGAAGTTGCCTAGCCAACTTGGATCGCTAGACTTGCCAGATCGACTCGAATCACTGGAGTCGTCAGATCGACTCAGATCTCTATTTCAAGTCGGCCCTATTGCCACGAAGGCATCCCAATGATAACCAGTCAGATCGCAAGTTAAATCACATCAAATGATGTTCACCTCGATCTGTGCTAACTCATTCAATCTTGGATCACCTCGATCCAATATGCCAAGCTGTCAAGTCCACCAGCTCAGATCACTCGAGTTGCATAAGTAACTCAGATCGCCAGAACAACTCGGGTCACCAGATCGACACAGGTCGTCAAATCCACTCGGGTTGCCGAATCAACTCGAGTCGTCGGATCGACTCGGGTCTCCAGATTAGGACGGGTTGTCAGATCGACTCGGGCCGCCAGCCAAATCTACTCGGGTCCCTACATCGACTCAGGTATCCATATAGATCATATTGGGTCGCCAAATCACCTGACTAACTAAAGTTAGGTCAAGTTTGGTCGGGTCAGGTCTCCGGATTGGGTCGGGTCACCGGATCAACTTGGGTCAACATATCGACTCGAGTCGCCAACCAGAACAACTCGGGTCACCAGATTGCCAGACCAACTCGGGTTGGGTCGGGTCAGGTCTTCAGATCGGGTCAGGTCACGGGATCATTTTGGGTCGCCAGCCAGATCAACTCGGGTCGCCACATCAACTCGACTCACCAACCAGGTCAGGTCGGGTCACCAGATCACCTGACCAACTCGGTCAGGTCGACGGATGAAGTCGGATCGCTGGATCAACTCAGGTCGCTAGCCAGATCAACTTGGGTCACCACACCAACTCAGGCCGCCAGCCAA
Source organism: Chamaecyparis obtusa (assembly GCA_027943335.1). Taxonomy (NCBI): domain Eukaryota; kingdom Viridiplantae; phylum Streptophyta; class Pinopsida; order Cupressales; family Cupressaceae; genus Chamaecyparis; species Chamaecyparis obtusa. The sequence goes on from BSBK01013253.1 coordinate 35,490, forward strand.
ATCAGCTCAGGTCGCGAGATCAACTCAGGTCAACAAATGTGACTTTTGACCCCACTCACAAGTGAGCTAGGCTAACTCATTCCAAGTCTCTCATGGAAAAGTCCATGACTTCCCATTCCTATACCTATGCTGACGAGTATGCCAACTCATCAATGAATTCGGCTCAGCATGCCAAGTTGTCAAGTCCCCCAACTTGAATTACTCCAGTCACATAAGTAATTTAGATCACCAGAACAACTCGGGTCACCGGATCGACTCAATTCGCCGGATTGACTTGGATCACCGGATCACTAGAGTCGGCAAAGTAACCCAGATCTCTAGGGTCATAACGGGATAGGTATTGTTTACGGATGTAACGACCTCTGAGATGAGCCCAACTCGTCAATCGGAGCCAGCTCGCCAATCTGATTGAGCTAGCCGATCTGAGCCAACTCACCGATTTGAGCTAGCAAGACACCTCTCAAGAATTGAGTTTGAGAACTTCTCCACTAATGAGTTGTCCTCAAGATGTGAACTTGCATCCAGATTAGGACTTGTGGCTTGCACGAGCCAATGTCATGAAGACCTCCTACGTACATGCAACCAATGCATCTCATAGTCCAACATAGTTCTGAACTAGCTCATTACGCCACCATCTCGCACATGTTCCAAGTCTCCCATGGAAAAGTCCCCAACTTCCCATTCCAATACCTAGTTGATTTCACCTCGGATCGAGTCCCCAACAAGATCCAATGCCACTCTGCACAAAGCAGTCCATGCTACTTCATGCAGCTCGAATGACACCTCGACTTGACTCTAAACCTTACCCAGGCCAAAACTATTAACAACTTGTCGCACAACCCCATGAATGCTCCTCGAATCAAGTCCCTGACATGACCCTACTCCTGAGTGCACCAAACAACTCCTTTGTTACACCTCGGATCGAGTCCCTTACATGTCAGTTCAAGTCAGTCGACGTGTTAGCTCTATTTCTAGTATGAGGTGATCTTGTCACATCAACACTACACCCATCCATTGTAAGTTAGCCATACCACCACAAAGTCATCCAACAGTCATTATGAAATGACCCCTATCACATCAAGCTGTGTTGGTTTGTTTCAAGTCGGCCCTATTGCCACGAAGGCATCCCAATGGTAACTAGTCAAATCGCATCAAATGATGTTCACCTCGATCTATGCCAATGCTGCCTATGATTGATTTGCTAGCTCTCTACGGATATTTTTGGATATGCCATTTGATACCTGAATGCTATGCATGGGTTCGTGCATAGACGATTCGAGCTGAGCTTAAGGATGTTGAGTTCTCAAGTGAATATGAATAGGCGAGTTGTTCTATGGAGTAGAACTCAGGAATGCATGATGGATTGAGCTCATCTCGCGGATCCGAGCCAGCTCGTTGATCCGATCCAGCTTGTCGATCTGAGCCAGCTCGACGATCCGAGCCAGCTCGTCAAGTTGAGCCTTTTACGAGATTTAAATTTTTTGCGACCTATCGACGTCGGCAAGCATTTGTATGGGGGAGAAAGACTCGGACTAATAACTTATCCTCGTAGGGGAGGTGTTGTTGGTGGATGTGTGGATTTTTGAGATGAGGACCCAAGCTGGAACCAAATTCTAGTGCGCATTGTGATTAGAGCTAAGCTAAAGGATATTGAGTTCTCAAAGGAATACAAATAGGGCAAGTTGTTTTATGGAGTAGAACACGGGAATGCATGATGGATCCGATCCGATTTGAGCCGAGCCGGCTCGGCGATCCGAGCCAGCCAGCTTGGAAAACCGTAGCCGGCTCGCTCGGCAAACCGTGCCAGCTCGCCGATTCGAGTCAGCTCGCTCGGTGATCCGAGCCAAGCTCGCTTGGCGATCCGAGCCTTTTTACGAGATTTTAAGTTTTTGTGACTTATCGGCGTCGGCAAGCATTTCTACGTGGGAGCAAGACTCTGGACTAATAACTTATATAGGGGAGGTGTTGTTGGGGGATGTAAGGATCTTTGAGATGAGACTCGAGATGGAATGGATTCTAGTGCCCATTGTGATTCGAGCTGAGCTAAAGATGTTGAGTTCTCAAGTGAATACAAATAGGTGAGTTGTTCTATGGAGTAGAACACGGGAATGCATGATGGATTGAGCTCAGCTCGTCGATCCAGCCAGCTCACGGATTCGAGCTAGCTTGTCGAGCTGAGTCTTTTACGAGATTTAAAGTTTTCGTGACCTATCCGTGTCGGCGAGCATTTCTACGGGGGAGCAAGACTTGGACTAATAACTTATATAGGGGAGGTGGTGTTGGTGGATGGAAGGATCTTTGAGATGAGACCCGAGCTGGAACGGATTCTAGTGCGCGTTGTGATTCGAGTTGAGCTAAAGGATGTTGAATTCTCAAGTGATTACAAATAGGCGAGTTATTCCATGGGAGTAGAACACGGGAATGCATGATGGATTGAGCTCAACTCGGCGATCCGAGCCAGCTCGGCGATCCGAGCCAGCTCGGCGATCCGAGCCAGCTCGGCGATCCGAGCCAGCTCGGCGATCCGAGCCAGCTCGGCGATCCGAGCCAGCTCGGCGATCCGAGCCAGCCCGTCGAGCTGAGTCTTTTACAAGATTTAAATTTTTTGTGACCTTTCGGCGTTGGCGAGCATTTCTACGGGGGAGTAAGACTCGGACTAATAACTTATATAGGGGGAGGTGTTGTTGGTGAATGTAAGGATCACTGAGATGAGACCCGAGCTGGAACGGATTCTAGTGCGCGTTATGATTCGAGCTGAGCTAAAGGATGTTCAGTTCTCAAGTGAATACAAAGAGGTGACTCATTCTATGGAGTAGAACATGGGAAAGCATGATGGAATGAGCTCAGATCGCCGATCCGAGCTAGCTCGTCGATCCGAGCCACGGGGTATGTACGATCCGAGCCAGCCCGTCGAGCTGAGTCATTTATGAGATTTAAATTTTTTGTGACCTTTCGGCGTTGGCGAGCATTTCTACGGGGGAGCAAGACTCGGACTAATAACTTATATAGGGGAGGTGTTGTTGGTGAATGTAAGAATCATTGAGATGAGATCCGAGCTGGAACGGATTCTAGTACGCGTTGTGATTCGAGCTGAGCTAAAGGATGTTCAGTTCTCAAGTGAATACAAAGAGGTGAGTCATTCTATGGAGTAGAACATGGGAATGCATGATGGAATGATCTCAGATCGTCGATCCGAGCTATCTCGTCGATCCGAGCCAGCTCGCTGATCCTAGCCATGGGTATGTAGGTAGTTTTCATGAGATCGGCTCGCCCGGCCCACAAGTCAAACATCGATTCTCTTATTAAGGGTGAGCCCTTGTCTAGCGTTTGGGTCGCTCGGTACAAGCTGTTCGATTTGTAATGTGTGCAAAGCTTTTGGGTTGATATTTGGAAGATTTAAATTTTTTGTGAGCTATTCTCCTCGTTTCACTTGATTATTTTTGAAGATTTGAATTATTTGTGAGCTATTCTCCCCGTTTCCCTTGATTTTTTTTGGATGAATTGGAATTTTTGAGAGTTGTTCTTTCGCCTCAAATTTCTACGGAAGAGCAAGACTGGGACTAATAACTTATATAGGGGAGGTGTTGTTGGTGAATGAAAGGATCTTTGAGATGAGACCCGAGCTGGAACGGATTCTAGTGCGCGTTGTGATTCAAGCTGAGCTAAAGGGATGTTTCAGTTCTCAAGTGAATACAAAGAGGTGAGTCGTTTTATGGAGTAGAACACGGGAATGCATGATGGAATGAGCTCAGATCGACGATCCGAGTCAGCTCGCTGATCTGAGCCACGGTATGTAGGCAGTTTTCATGAGATCGGCTCGCCCGGCCCACAAGTCAAACACTGATTCTCTTATTAAGGGTGAGCCCTTGTCTAGCGTTTGGGTCGCTCGTACAAGCTGTTTGATTTGTAATGTGTGCGAAGCTTTTGGGTTTGATATTTGGAAGATTTGAATTTTTTGTGAGCTATTCTCCTCGTTTCACTTGATTTTTTTGAAGATTTGAATTATTGGTGAGCTATTCTCCCCATTTCCCTTGATTTTTTGGAAGATTTGGATTTGTTGCGAGTTGTTTCTCTTCGCCTCAAATTTCTACGGAAGAGCAAGACTTGGACTAATAACTTATATAGGGGAGGTGTTGTTGGTGAATGCAAGGATCTTTGAGATGGAGACCCGAGCTGGAACGGATTCTAGTGCACGTTGTGATTCGAGCTGAACTAAAGGATGTTTAGTTCTCAAGTGAATACAAAGAGGTGAGTCATTTATGGAGTAGAAGAAGACGGGGAATGCATGATGGAATGAGCTCAGATCGCCGATCCGAGCTAGCTTGTCGATCCGAGCCACGGGTATGTAGTCAGTTTCATGAGATCGGATCGTCCGGGCCACAAGCTAGCTATTTTTTGTGAGCTATTCTCTTTGTTTCCTTTGATTTTTTTGGAAGACTTGCATTTTTGTGAGCTATTCTCTTCGTTTCAATTGAATTTTTGGAAGTTATGCATTTTTTGTGATGTAAGTCTCTTCGTTTCACTTGCATTTTTGGGAGATTTGATTTTTTTTTGTGAGCTATTCTCTTCTTTTCCCTTGAATTTTTTTTTGCAAGACTTGCATTTTTTGTGAGCTATTCTCTTCGTTTCAATTGAATTTTTAGAAGTTTTGAATTTTTTTGTGATCTATTCTTCTTTGTTTCACTTGTATTTTGAGAGATTTGAAATTTTTGTGAGATATTCTCTTCGGCTCAAATTTCTACGGAAGTGCAATACTTGGACTAATAACTTATATAGGGGAGGTGTTGTCCGCGGAAGCTCCCCCATGCCCCTCTAATAGAATCAGTGCTAGTGATCCCGTTTTGAAATCCGACGGACGGATGGATGAGCAGGTCGGATTTCAAAAACGGGATCAGCAGCACTGATTCCATTAGAGGGGCATGAAGCCACCTGATTGCTATGCGGGGGCTGCTCAAAGTCCCGTCTTTCGAGTCGCTCGACGGCGCAAGTCGGAAAGGGTTCGACAGCGGTTGTCGTTCCAATGCGTCGTCGCAGTGACATGGAAGGCGATCTTCGGGTTAGCCTTGTCTAGCTTTTGGGTCGCTTGGTACAAGCGATCTGCTATGTACTTTCCGCGAACCCCTATCCGGGTACTCGTTAGCTTATGCATTGGCTCTTGCATGTGTGGAACGGAGACGATGCGGCCTTCACAGGGGAGTCGGCCTGAAATAGTTCTGTGCGTGCGAATGGAGCCGCGGTATAGCTTTGGGGTCGTTTGGATAGGGTGCCCCTCCAAGCGAATCAGTGCTGGTGCTCGGACGGATTTGCGGCTCAGATTTAAAATTGAGGGAGCATGCCTGATTTTATTTGAGGGGCATGAAGCCACCTGATTGCTATGCGGGGGCTCCCCTGGGTCCGTCTCTTTTGGGTCACTCGATGGCGCAAGTCGGAGAAGGGTTCGACAACGGTAGTCGTTCCAGCGCGTCGTCATTAGTGATACTGAAGTCGATCTGTGTGCAGCCCCCGTCTAGCACTTGGGTCTGCATGCCGCAAGAAGATTTGAATTTTTTGTGAGTTAAAGTCTTTTTCTTTTTTTCGTTTCACTGGAGTTTTTGCGAGATTTGAAGTTTTTGTGGAGCTATTCTCTTCGTTTTCACTTAAATTTTTTGTGAGCTATTCTCTTCGTTTCACTTGAATTTTTGGAAGTTTTGAGTTTTTTTGTGAGCTATCCTCTTCGTTTCACTTGAATTTTTGCAGGATTTGAATTTTTTGTGAGCTAATTCTTCTTTGTTTCACTTGGTTTTTTGGAAGATTTGAATTTTTTGTGAGCTATTTTCTTTGTTTCCCTTGTTTTTTTTTGGAAGACTTGCATTTTTTGTGAGCTATTCTCTCTTTTCCCTTGATTTTTTTTTGCAAGACTTGGATTTTTTTGTGAGCTATTCTCTTCATTTCAATTGAATTTTTGGAAGTTTTGAATTTTTTGTGATCTATTCTCTTTGTTTCACTTGTATTTTTGAGAGATTTGAAATTTTTGTGAGATATTCTCTTCGGCTCAAATTTCTACGAAAGTGCAATACTTGGACTATAACTTATATAGGGGAGGTGTTGTCCGCGGAAGCTCCCCCATGCCCCTCTAATAGAATCAGTGCTGGTGATCCCGTTTTGAAATCCGACAGACGGACGGATGATTAGGTCAGATTCAAAAATGGGATCAGCAGCACTGATTCCATTACAGGGGCATGAAGCCACCTGGATTGCTATGCGTGGGCTGCTCAAAGTCCCGTCTTTCGGGTCGCTCGATTGCGCAAGTCGGAAAGGGTTCGACAGCGGTTGTCGTTCCAATGCGTCGTCGTTGTGACATGTAAGGCGATCTTAGGGTCAGCCCCCGTCTAGCTTTTGGGTTGCTTTGGTACAAGCGATCTGCTATGTACTTTCCGCGAAACCCTATCCGGGTACTCGTTAGCTATGCGTTGTCCTCTTGCATGTGTGCAACGAAGAGATGCGGCCTTCACAGGGAGTCGGCCTGAAACAGTTCTGTTGCGTGCGAATGGAGCCGCGTATAGCTTTTGGGTCGTTTGGATAGGGTGCCCCTCCAAGTGAATCAGTGCTGGTGCTCGGATGGATTTGCGGCTCGGATTTAAAATGTGAGTAGCATGCCTGATTTTATTGGAGGGGCATGAAGCCACCTGATTGCTATGCGGGGGCTCCCCTGGGTCGTCTCTTCTGGGTCACTCGATGGCGCAAGTCGGAGAAGGGTTCAACAACGGTAGTTGTTCCAGCGCGTCGTCATTAGTGATACTGAAGTCGATCTGTGGGCGAGCCCGGTCTAGCATTTGGGTCTGCATGCGGCAAGAAGATTTGAATTTTTTGTGAGTTAAGTCTTTTTCGTTCACTGGAGTTTTTGCGAGATTTGAAGTTTTTTGTGAGCTATTCTCTTCGTTTCACTTGAATTTTTGGAAGTTTTGAATTTTTTGTGAGCTATTCTCTTCGTTTCACTTGAATTTTTTGAAGTTTTGAATTTTTTGTGAGCTATTCTCTTCCTTTCACTTGAATTTTTTGCAGGATTTGAATTTTTTGTGAGCTATTCTTCTTTGTTTCACTTGGTTTTTTCGAAGATTTGAATTTTTTGTGAGCTATTCTCTTTGTTCCCTTGATTTTTTTTTTTGGAAGACTTGCATTTTTTGTGAGCTATTTCTCTTCGTTTCAATTGAATTTTTGGAAGTTATGCATTTTTTGGTGATGTAGTCTCTTCGTTTCACTTGCATTTTTGGGAAATTTGATTTTTTTGTGAGCTATTCTCTTCTTTTTCCTTGATTTTTTTTGCAAGACTTGGATTTTTTGTGAGCTATTCTCTTCATTTCAATTGATTTTTGGAAGTTTTGAATTTTTTGTGATCTATTGTTCTTTGTTTCACTTGTATTTTTGAGAGATTTGAAATTTTTGTGAGATATTCTCTTCGGCTCAAATTTCTACGGAAGTGCAATACTTGGACTAATAACTTATATAGGGGAGGTGTTGTCCCGCGGAAGCTCCCCCATGCCCCTCTAATAGAATCAGTGCTGGTGATCCCGTTTGAAATCCGACAGACGGACGGATGATTAGGTCGGATTTCAAAACGGGATCAGCAGCACTGATTCCATTAGAGGGGCATGAAGCCACCTGATTGCTATGGCGGGGGCTGCTCAAAGTCCCGTCTTTCGGGTTCGCTCGATGACGCAAAGTCGGGGAAGGGTTCGACAGCGGTTGTCGTTCCAATGCGTCGTCGCTGTGACATGGAAGGCGATCTTCGGGTCAGCCCCCGTCTAGCTTTTGGGTTGCTTTGGTACAAGCGATCTGCTGTACTTCCGCGAAACCCTATCCGGGTATTCGTTAGCTATGCGTTGTTTCTTGCATGGGTGGAACGGAGAGATGCGGCCTTCACAGGGAGTCGGCTTGAAACAGTTCTGTGCGTGCGAAAGGAGCCGCGTATAGCTTTTGGGTCGTTTGGATAGGGGTGCCCCTCCAAGTGAATCAGTGCTGGTGCTCGGGACGGATTTGCGGCTCGGATTTTAAAATGTGAGTAGCATTGCCTGATTTTATTGGAGGGGCATGAAGCCACCCGATTGCTATGCGGGGGCTCCCCTGGGTCGCCTCTTTTGGGTCACTCGATGGCGCAAGTCGGAGGAAGGGTTCGACAACGGTAGTCGTTCCAGCGCGTCATCATAGTGATTACTGAAGTCGATTTGTGGGCGAGCCCCCGTCTAGCTCTTGGGTCTGCATGCCGCAAGGAGATTTGAATTTTTCGTGAGTTTAAGTCTTCGTTTTTTCCTTGATTTTTTTTTTGAAGACTATGAATTTTTGGAAGTTCTGAATTTTTTTGTGAGCTATTATCTTTCGTTTCACTTGAATTTTTGCAAGATTTGAAATTTTTGTGAGCTATTCTCTTTGTTTCACTTGGTTTTTTTTGGAAGATTTGAATTTTTGTGAGCTATTCTCTTGTTTCCCTTGTTTTTTTTTGGGAAGACTTGCGTTTTTTGTGAGCTATTCTCTTCGTTTCAATTGAATTTTTGGAAGTTATGCATTTTTTGTGATGTAGTCTCTTCGTTTCACTTGGTTTTTTGGAAGATTTGAATTTTTTGTGAGCTATTCTCTTATTTCCCTTTGATTTTTTTGGAAGACTTGCATTTTTGTGTGAGCTATTCTCTTCGTTTCATTGAATTTTTGGAAGTTATGCATGATGCATTTTTTGGGAGATTTGATTTTTTTTGTGAGCTATTCTCTTCTTTTCCTTTGAATTTTTTTGCAAGACTTGCATTTTTTGTGAGCTATTCTCTTCGTTTCAATTGAATTTTTGGAAGTTTTGAATTTTTTGTGATCTATTCTTCTTTGTTTCACTTATATTTTTGAGAGATTTGAAATTTTTTGTGAGATATTCCTCTTCGGCTCAAATTTCTACGGAAGTGCAATACTTGGACTAATAACTTATATAGGGGAGGTGTTGTTCGCGGAAGCTCCCCCATGCCCCTCTAATGGAATCAGTGCTGGTGATCCCGTTTTGAAATCCGACAGACGGATGGATGATTAGGTCGATTTCAAAACGGGATCAGCAGCACTGATTCCAATATAGGGGCATGAAGCCACCTGATTGCTATGCGTGGGCTGCTCAAAGTCTCATCTTTCAGGTCGCTCGACGGCGCAAGTCGGAAATGGTTCGGCAGCGGTTGTCGTTCCAATGCGTCGTCGCAGCGACATGGAAGGCGATCTTCGGGTCAGCCCCTGTCTAGCTCTTGGGTTGCTTAGGTACAAGCGATCTGCTATGTACTTTCCGCGAACACCTATCCCGGTACTCGTTAGCTATGTGTTGGCTCTAGCACGCATGGAACGCAGAGATGCGGCCTTCACAGGGAGTTGGCCTGAAACAGTTCCGTGCCTTGCGAATGGAGCCGCGTATAGCTTTTCGGTCGTTTTGGATAGGTGCCCCTCCAAGTGAATGAGTGTTGGTGCTCGGACGGATTTGCCGCTCGGATTTAAAAATGTGAGCAGCAGCACAGATTCTATTGGAGGGGCATGAAGCCACCCAATTTTTATGCGTGGGCTCCCTTGGGTCGTGTCTTTTGGGTCACTCGATGGCGGAAGTCAGAGAAGGTTCGACAGCGGTAGTCGTTCCAGCGCGTCGTCATAGTGATACTGAAGTCGATCTGTGGGCGAGCCCCCGTCTAGCTCTTGGGTCTGCATGTCGCAAGAAGATTTGAATTTTTTGAGTTAAGTCTCTTCGTTTCACTTGAATTTTGCGAGATTTGAATTTTGTTTGTTGCGAGGTAGTAAAATTCTCTTCGTTTTGACTTGAAGTTTTGGATTTTTTGTGAGCTATTCTCTTCGTTTTTCCTTGGTTTTGTTTTGGAAGACTTGAATTTTTTGTGGGCTATTATTTTATTCTTTTCACTTGAATTTTTGGAAGTTTTGAATGTTTTTGTGAGCTATTCTCTTCGTTTTCACTTGAATGTTTGCAAGATTTGAATTTTTTGTGAGCTATTCTGTTTGTTTTCACTTGGGTTTTTTTGGAAGATTTGAATTTTTGTGAGCTATTCTGTTTTTGTTTCCCCTTGATTTTTTTGTAAGACTTGCAATTTTTTGTGAGCTATTCTCTTCGTTTCAAATTGAATATTTGGAAGTTGTGCATTTTTTGTGATTGTAGTCTCTTCGTTTCACTTGCATTTTTGGGAGATTTGATTTTATTTGTGAGCTATTCTCTTTTTTTTCCCTTGATTTTTTTGTGAGCTATTCTCTTCGTTTCAATTGAATTTTTGGAATTTCTGAATTTTTTGTGATCTATTCTTTTTGTTCACTCGTATTTTTGAAAGATTTGAAATTTTTGTGAGATATTCTCGTCGGCTCAAATTTCTACGGAAGTGCAAGACTTGGACTAATAACTTATATAGGGGAGGTGTTGTCCGCGGAATCTCCCCCATGCCCCTCTAATAGAATCAGTGCTGGTGATCCCGTTTTGAAATCCGACAGACGGACGGATGATTAGGTCAGATTTCAAAACGCGATCAGCAGCACTGATTCCATTAGAGGGGCATGAAGCCACCTGATTGCTATGCGGGGCTGCTCAAAGTCCCGTCTTTCGAAGGTCGCTCGACGGTGCAAGTCGGAAAGGGTTCGGCAGCGGTTGTCGTTCCAATGCGTCGTCGCAGTGACATGGAAGGCGATCTTCGGGTCAGCCCCCGTCTAGCTTTTGGGTTGCTTTGGTACAAGCGATCTGCTATGTACTTTCCGCGAACCCCTATCCGGGTACTCGTTAGCTTATGCGTTGGCTCTTGCATGCGTGGAACGAAGAGATGCGGCCTTCACAGGGAGTTGGCCGGAAAATAGTTCTGCTCTTGTGAATGGAGCCGCGTATATAGCTTTTGAGTCGTGTTGGGTAGGTGCGCCCCCTCCAAGAGAATCAGTGCTGGTGCTCGGACGGATTGGTAGCTCGGATTTAAAATATGAACACTAGCACTGATTCTATTGGAGGGGCGCATTAGGCCACCCGCTTGCTATGCGGGGGGCTGTCCAGGGTCGTAACTTTGGGTCAGTCGACGGTTGCACTTCGGAAAGGGTTCGACAGCGGTTGTCGTTCCAACACATCGTCGCATTGACAAGAAAGGCGATCTTCGGGTCAGCCCCCGTCTAGCTCCCGGGTCACTTGGTACAAGCTACTTGCTATGTCGCTTCGACTTCCGATTACTTGAGTGCGCAATGGCTCAAGATGCTTTGCATTGGAATCAGTTAGTTATCATATGTGTCGGCGGATTGGATCTCAAGTCAATCTAGGCGGGTGCGACATTAGTTGCTAAGTCTCGATCGAAAACGATTTGGATTCATCTAGATGCATTGGTATCTGACTTGAGGAACTATGCGAGCGAGTTGGGTTACCTCCTCGTGGATATGTTGGATACGCGTTATGACGGATAAGATGATGGATTGCGGTAAGAATGACGAATTTTTGGAAGATGAATTATTTTGGTGAGCCATGTTCTTTGTTTTACTTGAATTTCTGGAAGATTTGAATTTTGTTTTCTAGCTATTCTTTTCGTTTTCCTAGATTTTTTCGAAAGACTTGAATTTTTTGTGATCTATTCTGTTCGTTTCACTTGAATTTTTGGAAGATTTGATTTTTTTGTGAGCTTTTTGTCATCGTTTCACTTGAATTTTTGGAAGATTTGAATTTTTTGGGAGCCAGTTTCTTCGGCTTAAATTTCCACTCAAGAGCAAGACTTCGGACTAATAACTTATATAGGGGGGGAGGAGTTGTGTGTTGTTCGCGGAAGCTCCCCCATACCCCTCTTATAGAATCATTGCCGGTGATCGGACGGATGTGTAGGTCGGATTTCAAAATGGGATCACCAGCACTGATTCTATTAGAGGGGCGATGAAGCCACTTGATTGCTATGCGGGGGCTGCCCAAAGTCTGTCTTTCGGGTCGCTCGACGGTGCAAGTCGGAAAGGGTTCGGCAGCGGTTGTCGTTCCAATGCGTCGTCGCAGTGATATGGAAGGCAATCTACGGGTCAGCCCTGTCTAGCTTTCGGGGTCACTTTGGTACAAGTGATTTGCTATGTACTTTCCGCGAACCCTATCCACGTACTCGTTAGCTACGCGTTGGCTCTTACACGAGCGGAACGGAGAGATGCGGCCTTCACAGGGAGTTGGCCGGAGATAGTTCTGTTTTTGTGAATGGAGCCGCGTATAGCTTTTGAGTCGTTTGGGTAGGTGCCCCCCTCCAAGAGAATCAGTGCTGGGTATCTCGGATTTAAAATCTGAGCACTAGCGCTGATTCTATTGGAGGGGCGCATTAGGCCACCCGCTTTCTATGCGGGGCCTGTCCAGATCGTGTCTTTTGTGTCAGTCGACGTTGCAAGTAGGAAAGGGTCGACAGCGGTTGTCGTTCCAACGCATCGGTCGCATTGACAAGAAACGCAATTTTTGGGTCAGCCCCCGTCTAGCTCCCGGGTCGCTTGGCACAAGCGATTTGCTCTGACGCATGCTGCATAAGATTTGAATTTTTTGTTTGCTATTCTCATTTTTGTTTCATTGGAAGATTCGAATTTTTTGCGATCTCCTCTTTTGTTTCCTTTGATTTTTTTTTGGAAGATTTTAATTTTTTTGTGAGCCTACTCTCTTCGATTCACTTGAGTTTTTGGAAGAAATGGATTTTTTTGGTGAGCTATGTTCTTTCTTTTACTTGAAGTTTTGGAAAATTTGAATGTTTTGCTAGTTGTTCTTTTCGTTTCCCTTCGATTTTTTCGGAAGACCTGAATTTTTTTGTGAGCTATTCTGTTCGTTTCACTTGAATTTTTTGAAGATTTTGATTTTTTTTGTGAGCTTTTTCCTCATCGTTTCACTTGAATTTTTGGAAGATTTGAATTGTTTGGGAGCCATTCTCAACGGCTCAAATTTCTACGGAAGAGAAAGACCCGGACTAATAACTTATATAGGGGAGTAGTAGTTCGCGGAAGCTCCCCCATGCCCCTCTAATAGAATCAGAGCTTGTGCGCGGACGGATGAGTAAGTCGGATTTAAAATCGGATCACTAGCACTGATTCTATTAGAGGGGCATGAAGCCACCTGATTGCTATGCGGGGGCTGCCCAAAGTCTGTCTTTCGGGTCACTCAACGGTGGCAAGTCGGAAAGTGTTCGGCAGCGGTTGTCGTTCGAATGTGTCGTCGCAGTGACATGGAAGGCAATCTTCGGGTCAGCCCCCGTCTAGCTTTCGGTTCGCTTTGGTACAAGCGATTTTGCTATGTACTTTCCGCGAATCCTATCCGGGTACTCGTTAGCTATGCGTTGGTTTCTTGCATGCGTGGAACGGAGAGATGCGGCCTTCACAGGGTGTTGGCCGGAGATAGTTCCGTTCTTGTGAATGGACCGGCGTATAGCTTCTGAGTCGTTTGGGTAGGTGCGGCCCTCCAAGAGAATCAGTGCTGGTGCTTGGACGGATTGGTAGCTCAGATATAAAATTTGAGCACTAGCACTGATTCTATTGGAGGGGCGCATTAGGGCACCCGTTTGCTATGCGGGGGCTGCCCATGCCCATGGTAGTGTCTTTTGTGTCACTCGACGGTGCAAGTTGGAAAGGGTTCGACAGCGGTTGACGTTCAAATGTTTCGTTGTAGTGACATGGAAGACAATTACTGGGTCAGCCCCCGTCTAGCTCTTGGGTCACTTTGCTGCAAAGTGATTAATTCGGTTTTTGGATGTGAAAGGTGGCATGGCGTTTGTTGGAGAAAATTGATTAAGTCGGAGCATTGGCCTCGGGCCATTGTGAGGACTGTCGATTTCTTCAGGTACAACACTTGTTTGCCTAGTAACAGAGTTGACATGTAATTCGGCATTGCTCTCGATTGTTCTCGGAGTTGTACCTCCGGAACTTTTGGATCTTGCCCCTTCACTCCATTTCATCCTCTTTGCTTGGATGAACGTGTGCACTTGTACCCCTTTCCGAGATGGTAGGCGCGATAATAAATTGCGGAGTGAGCATTTCTTGTAGTTCTGCCCAGCCCTTGTGCAGTTGGAAGTTCTCATCTTCATATTTAGTTGAATTTTGCCACGCACGAGTGTTGTAGAGAATTGCGACAGTGTGTATGTCATTTGTTTGACTGAAAGATGCGCTTGTTCCGAAGTTTACGACAGTTGCATTTGCCATGGGCCTTGGCACTTGGCACGTTCCATCTTTGCGATACATGAGCTCCGACAGTAACAAGTGTTGGGAATCGTTGCACGTAAGGTGAGTGTCCTGCTTTCATATTTCATCGTTGTCCCACTCTCCACCCTTTAAGCCTTTCCTAGTGTTTTTAGCGTGGCCCGGAGTGCGATGAAAGGTTGGTTGCCTTGTACACAAGTGCGGTCTTGGCCATCTCGTCTTCATTTTCTACGAGGCACTATCGTCTTGCTCTGGTTTGCAGGGCAAAGTCCTCTCTGTCTGTGGAGTTAAACTTGCAGACGAGTATGGCCAAGGCTTTTGGTTGGATGCGGAAACCGTTAAGGCTGTCGAGACGGGAGTTGTCGT